>JABCIY010000189.1:0-193586 GCA_014298035.1 Pseudocercospora fuligena
CTTTCGGCTTTAAGTATAATAATATTCCTTTATCTATAGCTCTAGCATATAAGTATATATAAGGCTAAGAGCTACTACTTCTACTAGTTAGCGACGAGTACTAAGAGTCTATATTCCTTAGTAATAGTAGCGACTATTACCTATCTTCGAGATAGTATTTATTAATTAGTATTAGTAATAGTAATAGGTATAGTAATAACCTTAGTTTAGGGCGATAATAATAGCTCCGCTATAATTAATAGCTCTATAAGTACTTACTTACTAATAGTAGGTCTATTAGTAGTAGTAGGTCTATTAGTAGTAGTAGATCTATTAGTAGTAGTAGGTCTATTAGTAGTAGTAGGTCTATTAGTAGTAGTAGGTCTACTAGTAGTAATAGACCTACTAGTAGTAATAGGTCTATAGTAATTAGTAACTATCTCTATTTAAATAGCTAAATCTATATATATAGTAGTATAAAGAGTAGTATAGATAATTAGTTCTAGTAGTCTATAGTACTTAATTATATATCTACTTAATCTATAGTCTCGAGAAATACCTTCTTACTAATCCTAAGTATTATTATAGTCCTTAGAAATATTTTATTCTTAACCCTAAATATTACTATATACTAAGTACTACGCGGAGGTACCGTACGGAGCAAATTAGGCTATTAATACTACGAAATAGAGCCGTGCACGCTCTAACCCAAACCAGATCGTACCTGGTTGTTATCTATTCGGTACCGGTTGTTAGTATTCGCCCTTGGGTCTGAGCAGAGATCAAGTAGGATTGAGCAAAACCGGATCCGCGACTTTGGAAGTCAGATACTGGGTCTGTCTGCACCTAAGCTGAACAACCGGGAGGTGCTCGGGCGTCTTTTCATCGGCAAGCTGGCCCATTTGTCGGCTGAGCAGCGAACCCATATGCTTGCATACAAGACTGCTGCAGGCAATATATTCCAATTGGTCGGACTGAGTACCGTTGAAGCCGGACAAGCACCGTTACCAGTTAGCCCTCTATTTGGAAGACACTTCTGAACCTAATCCACCTGCTCGCGCAATTGAGGGCGATCGACGGCTCGCTTAATACCTTCCACCGTCGTCGCTTCGATCCGCCTTGCTCATGTTTAATATATTGCGGTGCGTGAACGAGAAAATGTCGCTTTTATAGGTGAGAGTCCCTCCTCTGGACATGCCAGACTTGCTCCTGGCACCGCGATTGTGGTTTGGTCTCGGCGATGGACTTTTCGCGTGCAATGAGTTGTCGTGCTTAGGAGAATTCGACTGGACATATCTACAGCACGTGGCGTGATGGTGCGTGACATCAACCTAGGGGCTGGAGTTTAAAGATCGGGCGGAGCGCGGCACAGAACTTTGTGAAGTTTCGCAAAACGTCCGTGGCTCTGCAACGCTTGGTATGGCCTGCCACCTTTCAGCATTATTGTTTGACATCTGCCGATGGTCAACAAAGGCGGTGCATCCCGCGTTCACTCAGTACGCTGGCAACTGTGGCGATAATCTCGGGGAACTGGAATTTATGCCGTCCACACCGTTCATGGTCGGCATCATCAGAAATCATCTCATGACCTCGGCGTCGCTCCGAAGGATCTTGCCGAGAAGGAGGAGCACCGATCAGACTCACCGAAAGAGCCCTAGATGTGGTTGTCAGCTGCCCGAACGAACCTTGAGAGATGCCGAAGGTCCTGAATCGTGCTTTGGAGTGCTGTGATGGATCTCTCCCACGCTTTTACGTCAAAGCACACAATGCACCTGCGGCCAACTGCTTGGCTGTAATCAGTCCGGATCGTATCAGCAACGCAATCACGATATCGAGGCCTACTTGACGAGATAAGTCCGAGCAAACAAAGGATGTTGTTAGTCGTAGCGCAAGACGCCCACAGACCGAATTATGAGATGCGCGATGCGACATCAAATCGAATGGCTGGGCGCTGCTGCAGGAGGCAAGAGACCAAGAGTCTAGCGGAGCAGATATCGTCCTGGCCTTGCAGGGAACTTCCTGGTGGCCGTGAGGTGTTGCCGAGACAGGACTCTTTGAGAGCTCAACATCGCAGCTGCACTTTCCACTTTAGTGGCAGGAAGTTCTGTGCCACAGCATTGTCGCCGCATACAGCGAAATTGCGCCAGCTGCCCACGTCGCGTTGACTTCGGCATAACGCAGCCCATGTCGCTTACCCAGTTGAGACTTAATCAGATGCAGATGGATCGACTTCAGATATACACGGACTTGACCAGATCATGACATGGGATTTTCAACAGCGCTTTGTGCTTGCAGAAGAGGCCGCTGCAGTACCTAGGATGTCCGCTTGATGAAGAACAGCACACGATCGCAGTTATCAGCAGCAGTCTCGCACGACCTTGCCGCTAGATCACTCTGCTAACATCCATCTCGTCCTGCTAAAATTAGTCTAGCTACCATCAAGTCGGACAAGTCTGCACTTACTTGCATATCTGAAGGCACAATCAATCCTGGAATGGCCCAAGTCTCGAGTCCGTCATGATTTCTCACATACTTTCTGTACTCTGGAGCGCCAGGTATGAGCACATTGTCGGCTACAATCATTGCACCAGACCTCAGCAAGCCCAGATCCTGCACAACTTTCAGGTCCTGAATATAAAGATCTTCCACATGGTCCAAAAAGAGGAAGTCGATGTGAGAAAACTTTCCCTGAGCATGGAGTTTTCGCAAAGACTCCTCAGCTGTGCCCTCAATCACCGATACCACGCTCGACAGTCCAGCTATTTCGACGATCTCTCTGGCTATCGCAGCAATCTCAGCGTCGAATTCGAGACTCCAGTATTGCAGTCTACTTCTACCGGGCTCCTCGGTCGAACTTCGCATCTGGCTCGCGAATAGTATGGCAGAATAGCCGATGTAGCCTCCTAACTTGACTGCTATCTGGGGCGTCTTTTCTGTAATCAGGTTTACGACTTTCTGGCCCTTGTCATGACCGATATTGATCAAGAAGTACTCCTCTTTGGCGAAATCGTCGATGACAGCGAGCACTCTTTCGGGTCGGCCCTTGATGTGATCGATGTCAGGCCTAGTCCTGATGTATTGCAGCAGCTGTTGCTCACGGCCGCCTTTCCACTTCGTAGAGGTCAGTTGGGTTCCCTCGTGCATCTAAGACAACCTCAAACCTCCGAAGTGTCACCATCATTCCATCTTTGCAAACTAGGATACTTCTTGACCAAGTCAGCCGACCATTTGAAGGGCGCGACACTTCTCGTTGGCGTATCGTGCTGACCTGAAGCCATTGTATGAAGTCGAAATTGGGAAGGGGGAAGTGTTTCAAGAGCACTGCGCGACAGCTTTATACTGGAGTAGGATTTTGTCTAAGGCCTGATCAGGCAAGGTCGAGCGAGCACCGATCGGACGATACATTCCCTACCCGGTCATACAAGAGGCATCCATGAGAACGAATCAGCCTACCTTACGCAAAGTGCTCAGTCTCTCGCTCACACCATTCCCAGAACTTCTCGGCTTTTCCACCGTGCTTCAACTCGGCTTCGATATCTGAGCGCACTCGGCCAAACTTTCCCCATGGCCATACGTATGCGGCATTGTTTGCTGGGTTGACATCAGCACTCCAGCCAGCCCAAAGCTCTGTATAAGCACCGTAGATGGCAGGATACAACATCCATTCGACAAGGATCCTGGTGACTGGTGTCATGGAAGAGTGTCGCTGCAATTCTGTCTTGAGATGTCCAGGGTTGAATGCGATGCTAAGCACGCCCTTTCCTTCTCCTCTGAGCGGATGGTGCTTGGCATATTCAGACGCAAGGAAGTAATTGCCCACTTTCGACATACCATAGTTCACCTGGTTGTTACTCTCATGGGCCAGGAAGTTGCCGGATTTGTCCAGCGTCATGCCGCCTGTTTTCGGTGACAAGAGATCAACGCCAGAAGAGGCAGCCCACAATACCCTGACTGTGGATCTCTTGCTTTTTGCTGCGGTCTTCTCAAGGATCGGCGTGAGCAGTTTCGTGAAGAGGAAATGCCCGGTGCAATTTGTTGCGATTTGGACCTCCTGGCCCTGGACGGACATTGATCCGACCGGGGGAAACATTGTGCCTGCATTGTTCACCAACACATGCAATGTAGACTCTTCCTTCATAAATTTGTCGACTGCCGGCTTTATGGTGGTCAAATCGGCCAGATCGACATGAAGAAAATGGAGCTGGCCATTGCTCGATTTGATGGCTCGCTTGATATCTTCTATCGCTTTTGTGGCCTTCTCTGCACTTCGTCCTGCGAGGTATATGGTTGCGTTCCTCTGGTAGAGGACGCGAGCCAGCTCTTTGCCAACTCCAGCATAGCCACCTGATAAGCAACGTCTCGGAGGTTAGCATGAATCTCAGCAACAGGCTACTCTGTGGGAAGTGCCTCACCAGTGATAATGACTATGCGGCCAGACTGGTCAGGCAGATTCTGTTCTGTGAGAGGCGGTCTCCCTAGGAAGAAGGACTGTCGAAGGAAATATGAAAGCACTTCAAACATGTTGACTGTGGATTGTTGATGGTTGGATGTTCAACATCCTGTAGAGGGGATTGCACCATCTTATACTCTTGCTCATGCCCTTAAAGTGAGATCAGTATAGTATCGTCCTCCTCTTCGGAGCCGGATCGAGAAGCCATTGATGGTTATGCAGATGCACTCTTCAGGTACCCGCCATGCTGAGTCTGCTGTGTCACACTCGACCGATGCCCCGGCGGCCGCGTTACACGTCCTAAAAGCTGTTGCCTACGCCAGAAGCTGAAGATACGTCAAGTCGACTCCTTCAGCAAGTTCACATTGCATCGTGAACGAAAGGACCTTGCAGCCAAAATCATTGCGATGCGGACGATGTTGCTCGTTAGGGAAAGGAGCTCGTACGAGTGAGAACGCTCGGCATCCGAAGCGGCCGCTTGCTTCTTGGCAGCTCGATTTGCCATTGCCATGGAAACGACACTCGTATTTTTGATGAGCAGAACCAGTTTCGATGCCATAGACCTACAGACCTATGGAAATCATTCATTGGGCTTACATTTTCGATCAATGGCTCTTCGCGAACGTGCATTTGACCTGCCAGGCAACGCGCAGCGGCTCCGAGACACCCGTCTTGACAAGCTTACCCAGCAAGCTGGATCTCAGGTCAGTCTTCTGACTACACTATGACTACGGCAAACTGGCCACATCGATACTCTGAATCTCCTTGCTCCCATACAAGCTCACAAGAATCTGCTTCCATCAGGACTCAATGCCAACTCTCTCGGGAACGAGCCGGTTGGGATGCTCCCTAGGACAGCCTTCTGTCCCTTCCCATTCAAAGCAGCCTTAACATCGACGACCGACAAGCCAGACGTCGCATTTGGCAACCTGAAGCGATTCGAGTCCGCAGTGAGAATTCTCTTGCCATTTCTCGCAAAGACATGTCCTATTGGCGACTGCCCGACTTGGACAGTCGCAATCAAAGCCTTGTGCGGTTCAGACACAAGCTTCTTCGTATCGAAAGCGAGAAGAGAATTACTTTCCCTTGCAGTGACCCAGGCCACCTTTCCATCAGGCGAGACCTCGACTCGGACGGCGCCGCAGCCCGCTGTGACATTGCTCACCAGAGCTTGCGATGTGAAACTTGTCAAAGTCTTTACATCGAGCGTGCTTAATGTGCCTTCGCCTGCGGGAATGGGACCTTCGGTGGTATTCGCAAGCATCGTGATCTTGGCATCATTTCCAATCTCACTCGTGGCAAAGAGGTACTTCTTGTCCTTTGAAAGTGCCGTGCCGACGACTGCTTGACCCAGAGGTATGTAGCCGACCGTTGATGGCTGAAGTCCGAATTTGGTCTGTTTTGGAAGATTAAAGACTTCGATGGTACCTCTCCGATGAGTGTCATTCGAGCCGCGTTCCTGACTCACAAATGCGTAATTTTGGTATGCCGTAACTTCGATTGCGCCGGCCCCTGCTGCTGCAGTTCCATTCAATATGGCTGTGACTGCGTTGGTGTCGTTGGCAATGGCTTTTTCTGCGTCTACCACGAGTAAAGTCGAGTCGAACTGTGTCACAAGTACGCTCTTGCCATCAGGCGTGAGCGTAATGCCTTCCGCAGGGTAGGAGTAGTTCTCAATCTCGCCAATCGGCACAGTGGAGGTGATTGGTAGTGGTACCTGATGCAAGAGTTTTGTTTTGAGATTGCTTGTGTCCAACACACCGAGTGTATGGTTCAGAGCAACGAAGGCTATATTTTTCTGCTTCGCAAATGCTAAGCCGAAGGGAGGCCCGTCCACCTGAAGTCGTTCGCTCTTGACGGGAGTCAAATTCTTTTGCTTAGGTGCATGAAGTTGGCATGCGGGTACTGATACTGCTATGCTCAGAGTCGAACATAGCAGTGTCGTGATCATCAAGAAAGACGAGCATTGTGGCATGTTGACGGCGGCTAGTTGCAAAGTACTTCTGCGTCTGGCACTGATGTTCAGAAATTGGCGGTTTGAGCCATGAATGTATATTTCTCAAGATGCTTCATCGTGCCCCATCGACTTCTCCAGTAAATGCAGTGGACGGCTCGACGGTGTGCATCGTCGTCATATGCCACATCGCGTGCTGAATGCCAAGCCGTCATTGGATGCTTCATTGAATCTTGCTTTGCTGGAGAGGAGCTCAAATGATCCTTCACAGCGAAAGCGAGGACCGAACTAGCCGCACTTGCGAGGTTCGATCGCACGTGTTGCTTCAGTTTCGTCAAAAGGCATTCAAGTCCCCAGACAAGTCGCAATAGTCGTGGCGGAGTGTGCTGCAGCTTTCTACGTGTCCAACATGAAGCGGCAAGAGCTGAAAGCCCAGCTGGAAGTGTGAAAAGACTTAATACTTCTCTCTATATCAAATATGAGGTCTTGACAATCGTCGTACCAACGCCAAACACCAATCGCTAACATTCAATATATTCCCTTCCCAGTTTCATTTGTGAAACATAGCCACACCAAACCCCGAAAGCCGATATCTCCAGGCAAATATCCAACAAATCAACCTCAAATGTACAGTCAAGCCAACCAGATCAGCGATTATAGCCAACCCAGCCTGACGCCGGAACTGGATGCTGTCTCTTCTTCCTCCTTCGTCGTCCCGAGTATCAATCTTTGCCTTTCCTTATGCCCGCCTTCCCCATCGCTCCTGCTTCGAATGGTGTTGACACTGTTCTCCCGCTTCAAATTCGCCAGGCTTCCCTTTCGGCTTACAGCACCATCGCTCGCGCTTCGCATGCTTGCGCGCTCAATGTCTGCATTCACCACCCTAAGTCTGGCCTTGGGTACAGTGAACATCATTTGAACGTCACGCTTGGAGGCCTCGCCTTCCACATCCCATTCGCCTTCAGCTTGTTTGGCTTCGAGCGATGAGCGTGGCTCGCCCCAATCGCCAGCGTCAAGGTCTCTTGCTTCGGGTGCTTCTTGCCAATCTTTCTGTCCTCGCTTTTGCTTCAGCAAAGCACCGCCATCAGAGACAGTGCGACGAGGTCCTTCACCGGTGAGAGGCTTTCGACGAATTCTATTTGGCGATGACGTTGAGGTACGTGGCTCGATCTCATCTGGCGATACTGGCTGTCTGTTTTGACTGGTCAAGCTGAAGCTACGCTCATTTGACATTGCCGTGAGCGCTCGACGTAGTGAGCCCATCCATCCTTGCCGACGATTTGGAGGCTGCAGAGGTTCGAGATCAGGCGCGCGGCTCTTGCCAGAAGAGCCTTGGGCGGCCAAAGCTCTCCGATAAGGGTCGTCGCGATCCATATGCGGCTGTCCACCCAGCAGAGCTTGACCCTGACTTTGTAGATCCGCGAAGGTTGAGCTAGCTGTCATGAAAGAGTCTGTTGACTTCTCCGCTTGATGTCTTGACTGTGGTCGGGGCGATTGTCTCTTCGTGTCTGTCTTGGCATCTCCATGTGATCCTTGAAAATGATACGGTGATTTCCTTCCATTGCTCGAATTCGAAGTCGACATTGTGGCTGTTCTCAGTCCCTCCATTGGTGTCGTTGCTGCTGTTTGATCGGCCTCTCTCCTTGCAAGCGCTGCCGCCAGCACTGCACCAGTTCGTGTTGACATTGTCCTTGTGATTGAAGTCGTGGACGCCATTGAACGCTGGGAACGTTCACTCAGCGTCGAGAGAGTGCGATCGTCTGTCTTCGTGGGCGAGATACGACCGTTCGATGATCCAGACCCGGAACCGGATGGCTCGTCATCGTCGTGCTCGATGATCTGCCAGTTCATAGAGCCTTCCGTCTCGGCAGTGAGAGGACGACGAGATGGAGACTCCGCCCTGTTTGCCTGAGTTGGAACACGTCTCACAGTCCCAAACGTATCGAGCATGACAGGAGACGTAGGATGGCTGCCAAGAGGATTGGGAAGTGGGTCGATGAAAGGGTCTCGAGCAGGGACATCGACCGCCGTCGCAGAGTGTAACACTCTTTGAAGTTCTCTCAGCTTGGCCTCGGCAGTACTGTAATTGTCGTAGGCTTGTTCAGGTTCGCGTAGAGGTGATGGATCTTGGAACGGGTTTAATGCAGCTGGCATCAGGTCCGAATCCTCCTCGTCTTGATGCTCCATGATAGGATGAATGCCACCACTTCCATGGGCCATGCGACCGTCGTCGTAACGTGGAGCAGCGTGATACGAGTATGGGCGAGCCGCCAAGCCTTTCCTCAATCCGCGGGTAGGACTTGGGATATTCGTGAAGAGACCAGTTGAGCCTGCTTGCTGCGACATCTGGTGCTGTCCAGCGGCAGCATACGGGTCGCCGCCACGACCATCTACGCTTCTTCGATCCAGGAATGGCTGGTCCTGCTCGAAACCAGCAACAGAAACATCTGACGAGTGGACCATCAATGCTCGTTCGCGTTCTTCTCGTTTGCGTTTCAGGCGTTTGGAGTACCAGAAGTAGAAAATGATAAGAGCGATCAGCACAGCTACACCGAGACCAAGTCCAACGCCTAAGCCGGTCTGCTGTGAAGTCTTGCTCAGCGCTCCGCCGGCAGACGATTGACCAGCAGCAGTTCCAGAAACGTTTGGATTCACATACGAGTCAACCCAGCTATTCGAAGTGGTGTTGTACAGGAGGATGCTTTCCTGGGATTGCCGTTTGATCCTGGATGAAGAAGCACTTTGAATCTGATACCCTCCCACAACCATCATGACTCCACCAGGAAGCATTGTTGCGCCATGACCATATATGCCACTACCTGAGGGTAGCCCAACTCCAGACTGGTCAGGAACAGACCATGTCCATGCTTGCGCTTCGTCTCCTCCATACTCAGATCCAAGATGAAGAACCGCTAGCTGCGGTTGCGCAGGGCTGTTGACATCGCCAACCCAACCTCCAAGCACAATGATCTGAGTACCGTCCTCGGATAGCACAGCGGTATGACCAGATCTTGGCTCAATTGTCGTAGCAGTCTGTCTTAGCGCCAGATCCGTTCTTGCTGCTGAAGGTTGCTGCACCGGCAAGAACGACCAGCTATTTTGTGGCAAGGAGAAAAGCGCAACTTGAGAAGTATTCAGAAAGGCCTCTTGCGTGTGACCGCCAAGTAAAAGGAAGTCCTGCTGTTGAGTTTGCGCGGATCCGCTTGCATTGACTCGGAAGGTGGGAGTTAGGCCAGTCATGGTAAAACCTGCTTCCGCAATAGGTGGTCCTCGTGTTGCAACATTAGCGATGTCGTACAAGTCGGCACTGCTCCCTAGGGTCAGCTCGCGCATAGAGTCTGAATATTGCGCTGTAGACTGCCAAATCGAAGAGGTACTATTGTCGAGAGGACACATCCCAGCAAAAATATAGAAGTCCAGTTCTGCTGCATCTCCGCCAACGTCTGCCGAAAAGCCCACTGCATTGCTCAGAAAGCCAACTCCAGCGAAGGCAGAGCCTGCGCCAGCTTCTCCTCCAGAAGTCTGGTATTGCGACCACGATCCATTCCCGCTGTTGCCTTCAGCTTCTGGCGCGAATCGCCAGACCTGTGTGCTTCCCGAATCCCCGCAACTTCCCGCTATTACGGTGATGTTTCCAGAGGCGTGTATCACCGGCACATAGGGTACCAAAGTGTCTTCTTGCAGGAATGGAAGACTCGAGGCTATCGTCGTGGTCGGAACATTTCGACTCGCAAGTTCTCTTTCGAGGTCGACGGTCTTAAGGACTCCTTGGTTGGCAGAGCCTGGCGATTGCTGGAATATATACACGTATGTCGAGTTTGAGGTGGTCAATATTCGTGTTGGATTATAAGGCAGAGTCGCATCTGCAAGCACCAGTCGCACCAAAGCCAGAAGGCTCAAGGGCAGCGAGTGGTGCTTCATAAGAATAGATAATCGAGGTCGTCGTAAGCGTGCAAGTCATCGGTCGCCGGTAGGTTGTTCTCGCCTTACAACATTATCGCTTCGTACAAATTCCGTCCATCTGCTGCCAGGCCGTTCGTGTGAGCATTCGCAAAGGTAGGACGAGAACAGTGCGCCGGAAATGCGAGCCAGTAGGTAGTGTGCCAACTACTGCGACTCGTGCAGTGGCCAATAGTTTCAAGAAAGGCAGAGGCAGGTCAGAGGCGTCACTCTTTGCAGGCGTGTAGGCAGAGAAAGACTATGTTGCAGTAGGCCATGCACATGCGACCCTTGAACATCAGGTCAGCAGCGTCAACAAACCGCAGCTGCAAAAGATCCAGCCACCGTTAGCAGGACTCGGCACACTTTTCCCTGCTGATTGCGCAACAACCAAAGACCTGGGACAACGAATCGAGAGTCTCCGTTCCAGCCATCTCCTGGCGAAGATACTGGCCCGACTGGTTTGCGCAATAATAGGGATGGCTAGGCCATCGCCTTGTGAGACAGATGTTGCCGGGCCAACAATGGCCTGCCCTGCTCGTGCGCCAATCTTTTACGCCAAGGACGAATACGGCCAATGCTAAACGAGGACGCCATATTATATCGCGAGATAGTACACCCGGCCTCTGCGAAGTCTTGCGGCATGCTTGCTAGCAGTCTGGAGTGCTCCAAGCGAAGCAAGAAAGCCTCGAGGGAGGCGTGAAGGGCTTCATTGTGACTCCTGACTGCGATGTGCTCGTATAAGACGCCGGTGCGCCGGGAATGGTTCACCTGCACGCTATCGGTTGCCTGCAGAGATGAGGGAATTGTTCGGCGCTGCAGGGCACGAAGAAGCGACCGGCATATCAGATGTCAAAGTCGTCGTCAGAAAAAGCAATGTTATGGGTGAAATCTAGGAAACAAAAGGAGCTGTTCGGTTCAACCTGCGGCTCGCACTGAGCGCAGCTTGAAACTACACCGAGCCCGGACTTTACTCGGGCTTGGCACACAAACCTTAATTTTGGAAGTAAAGGAAGATACACCTATACCTACAAACTATACCCCTTCGGCAGAATTTTCGACTTGTATACAATTCTCGAGAGGAGTATACTATAGTAAGGCTTAATAGTTCTAGACTATATATCTAAGCTATCTTAAGGTAAGTATAGTATAGATTACTAAAGCTATTTATTTAATCTATATCTATTCTTAAAAATTAAATAAGACCTAGCTTAAGTAGAGGAGAGACTAAGTAAATATTAAAACTATAATACCTATTTAGTTTAAAATATAGTCCTTATTATATCTATCTATAGTCCTAGATATAAATATAACTAAATAGCTCTAAAATAGAGTACTTAAAAGCGGATTAAGCTAAAGAGTTAGTAGACTATAATATAATATAGAGCTTCTTAGAGCTCTAATTAAGTAAAGAATACTATCTTCTCCTATAGATACTTCTACTATAGTCTATATAAAGGAACTATACTTCTAATAAAAGAATAGATTATATTTTATTATTATAAGTATTTTAGAGTATTATACTATAGTCTTCTATACTTATATCGAGAGTATTATAGTATTAAATTATAGAAGTATATTATCTAATTCTAAGTCTATCTACTATAGAAGAAGATATATATCTATCTAAGTAGTATTTATAATAAAATCCCCTAGTCTTTAAAAGTCTATAACTATATAGACTAGATAGACTTAGAGTCTTAGTCTATTCTTATTATAAAAGGAAATATTATTCTTAATCTTAATCTTATACTATACTACTTCTCTATCTATATTATATCCTTATTTAAAGCTTTTTATTATTAGAGATAGTCTTATCTTATAGATCGTTAGAGTTAGTAGCGCTCTATTTACCTATAGTATACTACTTAAAGTAGGCTAGTATCTCCTTATCTAAGAGATTAAGGTTTAAAATAGTAAGGAAATCTTTTTCTCTCTCTATATCTAGATTCTATATAGAGGCGTCCTTTATATAGATAGTCTTTAATATATTACTAAGAGTAGGCTTTTAAAATAAAGTAGATATCTCGTTAAAGATATCGATAATATACTAATAGAGTTTCTTAATACTACTAGCGAGTAGGTTTTTATAGTTATTTAGGCTCTTAGTATAGATATTATATATAGTCTAGAGAGATTAGTATAGAGTATAGAGGAATTCCTAGTAGAGTAGTTTCTTATACTAGAAGTACTTAGTAGCCTAGCTATCTAGTAGTTTATTAAGGGTAGCTAGAATCTTCGCTATAGTATTAGGCTCCTTTAATATATCCTTATTAAGCTTCTAGATCTTTACTAGTAGTAAGGTCTTATATTCTCTAGGCTTTAGTAGACTTAGAGTCTAAGCTATAGTAGAAGGAGATATCGGTATCTAAGAAAATAGATAGAGTAGCTTTAATAGGTCTAAGATCTTATCTAAGGCTTAGAGTACTATATCCTAAAACGGGACTATTTTTTTAATAAAGGATATAGTATCTAATATACTTAGATATCCCTTTAGAGTAGCCTTATTCTTCTAATTATTAACTATAGATATAATTATAGTTTCTCTAGCTTTATTCTTTATTTTGCTCTTAGAGAATACCTATTTATCGAACTTATTATATATAGTAGATAGTAGTATAGTAAAACCTATCGAGCTAAGGAGAGCCGATAGGTATAAATAGATTATAAACTATAATAGAAGCTATAAGGAATAGTAAGGGCTAAAATAGGAATAGTAAGTATATTATTATTATCTATAGATTAGAGCTAAATCTAAAAGGTATTAGCTTAGATTAGTTATATAATTATTATTATATAATCTAGCCTATCTTAGTATCTTCTACTAGGTTACTAACTAGGCTATATATTCTAATAAAACCTTCGATATAGACTTTAAAATAGATATCCTTTATATTATAGTCTTTAAGCTTCTTTTTAGCTATTAGGGCCTAGCTTCCTTTATAGTTATTATATAGTCTCTATTATTAAAAATATCGATATTCTCGATATATATATCTATTATTATAATAAATTTAGTAAGCTTAGATATATTAGTATACTCCTACTAATCCTAAAAGAAACGTTATAGTATACTAGCGATTACTAGAGATAGGTTACTATTAATAAAATTTAGGCTTAGTAGATAGAAGGTTTAAGACTATAGTATCTTCTATAGTATAGTCTTCTTTCTTTTAGCCTTATACTTATTATAAGAAGTATAGTCTATAGGCGGGTTTAGTAGTAGTAGAAGATTACTAGTTCTACTATCTATATAGTATATAGTAATCTAGATATAGAGGTCGTTATCTTTTAACTTAGAGCTCTTAAAGTAGCCTAATACGAAGATACTACTATTATTAATTCTCGAGTATATCTTATTCTAGGAAAAGATTTCCTAAAATTACTTTACTATAGCGAGTTCTCTACTAAGATACTCTAAAAGCTACTCTATCTACTTATTACCTTTAATATAGTAGATATCCGACTAGTAGTAGTCTAAATAGCGGGCCTTATATATATTCGCGACTATTATCTATCGATATAGTACTACTATCTTTAAGGAAATATCTACTACTAATATTAAGAGTTAGAATATACTATATAGTAGCTAGCGGTTTTCCTTAAGTATATCGACTATAGTCTAGATTAGGATATCGAGGTATTAATTAGTCTAGTATCTATAGATATTATTATTATAAAGGATATCTCCGTTTATATATTATATAAAAAAGTTCTTTTTAGAGATATTACTATAGGTATTTATAAAGATTATATAGATATTAAAGACTAGATTATATAATATTTAAATATAATTATAGAGGATATCTAAAAGATTATACTCTTACTCGATCTTACTTAGTTAATTTAGATAGATAACTACTATATCTTTAGAGTAAATAGCGATAACTATAAATCCTATATCTACTATAAGTTCTATTAGAGCTAAGATCCTCTTTATTAAGTTCTATATATCTATAGGCGAGAGATACTTTCCTATAATCTATATCTTACTTATAAGAAGCTTAAAGTAGAGATTATATAATATATTAAAGTCCTCTCGATTAATATAATAGTAGATAGTATTATTAAGGAAGTCGATTAGACTCTAGTCTAGAAAGTATATCTTAGAATACTTAGCGAAAGGATCTTTAGCCTTTAGAATCTTACTTAGCTTTATTTATAGTAGAAGATCTTTATTATCGGTATTAGAGGATTATTTATTTTTATAATTACTATTTTTTTTCTAGTATTAGAATCGCTAGTAATAGACTTAAGATTAGTAGCTAGCTTCTTCCCTTTTCTAGACTTTTACTAAGCTCGATTAAGGAGTTAGTTAACTTAATTATTAGTCTACTATAAGGACCTCGAGGAGATAATATCTCCTACTAAGGCTTACCTTAGCGTATACGTCGTATACGTAACGCGTAGGCTTTTTATATAGCGTTATACGTATACTCGAATATATACTTATTAGTTCTACCTTCTATCGACTTATCGGTTAACGGATATCCTATACGTTACTATATATCTAGTCCCTTATAGTTCTAATAAGTCTATCTATCGTAGCGGCCTATAGGATCTCGTACGATAGACGTAGACGAAGCGACCGCGTCGGGCGGTAAAACTAATAATAATAATATATCTACGACTAACGAGGAACGCGTCTAACGGGATACCGAATAATAAGCTATACTTAATAAGCGATAGGCTATACTAAACGAGCGCCTCGTATACGAAAAGGTAGAATAGAAACTACTAAAATAAGAAGTCTAAGCTTAAGAGATCGAGCGTAAAAATATACGTCTTCGTATATAGCGCGATACTAGGAGAGTATAGATAAGAGCTAGTCGAGAAGTAGGTAACGAGTAACTAGAGTAAGAGCCTATAGGGCCTATTACTACTAATAACTCTAACTCTTCCGACTCCGAGTCTATAGAGACTATACCTCGTACCCTTCTATATCGACTAAGTCTATATTCTATACCGGTATATACCCTAAGTAATATAGGTAAGCTAAGTATAGTAGACGTAATCGCGGGCTTTACGAGTAGTAAGCTATAACTAAAGGAACCTAAGCCTTTTAGAGATAATACTATTAAGGAGATAAGGAGATTTCTACGGGAACTAGCCTTAATCTTTATACTATCTAGGGATACCTATCGTACGAATAATAGTAAGACGCTTTATAGTATTATATACCTCGTAGACGATACGTATAAGAAGTAGTATAATAACTACGATATCGAGAATCTAGATATATATATATATTAGGATTTTAAGGACTTCTACTATAACTATATCGGCGATTCTATAAACCGTATACTTAACGTAACTCTCGAGTATAAGAGTATTCGTTAACGTAAGAACTAGTTAGTTTAGAACTTTGCCCTTAAGCTTATAGTACTAGAAGATTAGCTAAGTAACTATACTAAGGCGTAACGAGTACGATACCTACTCGTAAAGCTATAGCCTACGCTATATAGCGTAATCGTTAAGTACTACGCCGTCCTAGTATTATAATAAGAGCTCGTAGAGCTTACGGCTCGTATTAAGATACTAGATAAGATATATAGTAAGCGACGAGAGCGTAACGACGATAACTATAGTAAGAGTAAGAAGAAGCGTCGCTTCGATAACTATAGTAAGAGTAAGAAGAAGCGTCGCTTCGATAACTATAGTAGCGGTAGTAGTAGTAGTAAGGAGTAGTCTACTCGCGATCGAAAAGTAAGCGATAAGTAGTCGCGAAGTAATAATAAGAAAGGTAACTAGGATATTAATAAGGTCGAATATTATAGATACTATAGGAAGAGCTATTATAAAACCGACTACCCTAACCGCTACTTATAGAAAGATAACGACTCGTATAGTATATATAAGATTAAAGTAGCCGAAAAGGGAAAAGGTAAAGTATCGTCTAAGAGCTAAGAGTAAGTACTATAACTAATTCTAGTAGCTTAATAGTCTACGTACTATCGAAGCGAGTATATAGTATAATAGTTACGTAGGAGAGTAACGTATAAGTCGAATACTTACTCGATAATACTACCGATATTAATATTATCTCTCGAGAATTTATCCTTTAGTATTAACCCTAGTAAATCGTAGACGCTACGCTTCCCTCTATAGACGGCTTTTAAGGAGAAAGAGGGTACTACTATAGAGCGTACTACCTAAGCCTATATATCGTAGATATAACCGGGTAAGAACGGGTTATAAGTAGAACCTTCTATATATTCGAGATATCTAATCTAGATATTATCTTAGATCGGCCTTAGAGAAGGGATTAGAAGGTTATCGTAGATAGCGTAACCGATATATAGATATACGGTAAGTCTAGTATAGTAAGCTTAGTAACGGTACGGGAACTATAGTAGTTTTAGAAAGATATATATAACGTATCTTATATATATATAATTAACCTATATAGCGTTACGGTCGGTAATAATATAGACCTACTAGAAGAGTTTAAGGACTTTATAGATATCTTTACTATAACTCTAGAGGCTCGATACTAGCTATATATAGATATAGAGTATAAGATCGATCTTATTAATAGGAAAAAGCTACTATATAAAGCCCTCTACTACTAGTCTAAGCGAGAACTTCGTAAGCTCTATAAGTATCTAGTTAAGGTATTAGATAATAACTAGATCTAGCCTAGTATAAGCGAAGCGGGTATACCGATCCTATTCGTATTAAAGAAAGATAGTAGTCTCTAACTCTATATCGATTATAGAGAGTTAAACGAAATTACTATTAAGAATCGTTACCCTCTACCCCTTATAAGCGAGACGCTTAATAGGCTTAAGGACGCTAAATAGTATACGTCCTTAGACCTATAGGATACCTACTATCGTATCCGGATTAAGCGAGGCGATAGGTAGAAGACTATATTTTATATACGCTATAGATACTTCGAGTACTATATTATACCTTTCGGCTTAACTAACGTATCTATAACGTTTTAAAGATATATTAATAGAGCCCTAGCCGGGTTAGTTAATATCTACTATATAGTCTATCTCGATAATATTATAGTCTATAGTAAGACGTAGGAGGATTATATATATAACGTACGCGCTATACTTAAGTATCTTCGGATATTCTCTCTATATACGAAGTAGAAGAAATACTCGTTTTAGAAGAAATAGATAGAGTTCCTAGGATATATCGTTAATACTAAAGATATATCGATAGATTAGAGTAGGGTAAATATAATTATAGAGTAGCCGCGATCTACTATACTTACTAAAGTCTAGTCCTTCCTAGGATTCTATAACTTCTATTATAGGTTTCTCCCTAACTATTCTCGGATAGTTATACCTCTAATAGCTCTCTCTAAGGGAGCTAAGAATAGTAAGAAGCTAGGTTAGATTAAGTAGGACGTAGCCGAGGAGTAGGCTTTTAAGAGCCTAAAGGATACCTTCTACTCTATATCGATACTTCGATATTTCGACTCTATAAAGCCCTTACGTCTCGAGACTAACGTATCTACGTTCGTAGTAGTAGGTATCCTTTCGTAATAAGGAGAAGAAGGCTACTAGTACCCTATTACTTTCTAGTTAAGGAAGATAATCTCTATAGAGACTAACTATAAGATCTATAACTAAGAACTACTAGTAGTAGTAGAATCCTTTAAGTATTAGAGACCGTACTTTAATAGCTTATAGTATATAGTACGCGTACTCGTCGATTATACTAATCTTAAAGGATTTATAACTATAAAGTAACTAGTTAGTAGGTAGGTAAGGTAGGCTATATTCCTAGTACTCTTCGACTTTACGATTAAGTACTAGATAGAAAAGAAGAATCCTACTAATATACTATTAAAGAGAAGCGACTACGAAGGCGAAACGTAAGCGATAAGCAACCTACTACCTATACTCTAAGCTAAGCTTTTAGTATAGTTAGATCTAACTAGAAGTATAGAACTAGTAGTAAAATATATCTCGGTAATATATATCTCTATAAGAGGATTAGGAGTAACGTAAGTATAGTATAATAACTTCGTTTACTACTTAGTAAGGATAGCGGCTATAGTCGTTAAAGATAACGGCCCTTACTACTATATACTAGACCTATTATTTAGCTTTATATAGATACTCTAATAATTAGAGCTATTAGCTAAAGAGTTATATAAGGCTACGAAGAGTAATAGTAGCGTATTTAAAGGGTATTCGCTCTACGATAATATCCTTTTTTAGGGTAATATAATTTACGTACTAAAGGATTATATATTAAGAGCGTAGGTTATACGTATATATTACGACGATATCTTAATAGGGCATTTCGGCTATATAAAAATAGTAGAGTTAATACGTAGGAAGTACTACTAGCCTAATATATCTTAGGAGATAGCCGAGTATATCTCTATCTATAATATCTACTAGCGGTCGAAGACGAAGTAGTACCGCCCCTACGGCGAACTATCTATACTACTAATACTAGTAAGACCGTAGTAAGAATTAATAATAGACTTTATTACTAATCTTCTACTAAGTAAGCTTAGCTCCTACGTCTATACTATAATACTCGTAATAGTCGACCGCTATATAAAGATAAGCCTCTTTATCCTAACGATAAAGAAGTATATAGCTATAGAGCTTACGGAGATCCTATAAAGGGAGGTAATTAGGAGGTTTAGAGTACTAAGCGGTATTATTAGCGATCGAGGGTCGCTATTTACTAGCTAGTTTTAGAGCGACTTCTACTATAAGACGTATATAAAGCGTAAGCTTAGTACTATATTCTATCCGTAGACTAACGGTTAGATAGAGAGAGTAAACTAGACGCTAGAGTAGTACCTATAGTACTACTACTTAGAGGACTAAGAAGACTAGGTATCTTAGCTAGTATAAGCGGAGTTTATATATAATAATAGTATATACCCTATACTACGTATAAGTCCCTTTAGGATATTATATAGATATAATCTAGATATAGTATCTATATTAACTCTAGCGACTTCTATAGCTCGGGACGAGCTATCTAAGGGAAGGATACTAGTAGTAATCGATACTATAGATAGGTTACGATAAGTATACGAGATACTTATATAATACTAGAAAACTATAGCTAAGTATTAAGCGAAGTACTATAACGCTTATTATAAAGTAAAGAAGTATAGTATAGGTAACCTAGTACTACTAGTATCTAAGAATATTAAGCTAGATATATTAAAGAAGAAACTTAGACTAAAGTTTCTTAGACCGTTTCGTATTATCGATATAGTAGATACGTAGGCGTATCGCCTAGCGCTACCGTTAAGTACGAAGATCTATAATATCTTTTATATATTACTACTAGAGCCTTAGAAGGGCCGTAAGGGTAAGGAATATAAAGTAAGTATACCTATTATAGAGGAAGCGGATAAGTAGCGAATAGAAGAGATCGTAAAGAAGAAGATACGGAAATAGAAGATATATTACCTTATTAAGTAGGTAGGATAGCTAGATAAGTATAATATATAGGAACTAGCTAAGTATATTAAAGATACTATAGCGCTTAATACCTTCGAGGCGTAAGCGAAGAGTAGATAGAAATAAAATAAGACTAAGATAAGTTAATAGTACGCGCTCGTTTCGCTATTAAAAAACTATATAGGGCTTAGCGGCCTATAGGTACTAAGTAGTAGGAGAGGAGGTTACGCGTATATACCGTATAGGCGCGTACTTAGTCGGAGTCGTTACTAGAAGTAATAGTACGGCCTATAATCTCGTCGACGGCGTCGATAGCCTCGGTAAGGCCGTCGTCGGCTAGACGCTAGAGCGGTTAGTATACAAAGCGTATACGATACGGAGTAGTAACTTATATAGCGACTAATCTCGACGAGAGCGGTAAAGGAGATATTAATACGCTTAAGCGTACCGATAGTATCGAGGCCGCTAAGCGTAGCTATAGCGCCGCTAGTACGCTTACTCTTAAGTAGGGTACTATTAGAAGAGATCTTATTCTTATTATAGTAGAAGGCGCGGAGGGTTAACTTAATAGCTATACGCGATTAGTATACGAAGCGTAAGCGATAAGTAAGATATATATACTAGAGACGGCTATAGCGAGCTTATTATCGATATTGGCCTAGACTTACTAGATATAGAAGGGGCGTATATATAGTATAGGCTATAAATAAGGGAGATACTTAGGAATAGAAGAGAGTTCTTAGGTAGGCTTCGTAGGCTACTTATACTCGCTACGTATACTTAAACCCGTTACTATAGACTACCTATAAAGCCGCTTTACTTTACGTAATTACGAATATATATATAAATAATATAGTAATAAAGCCTTTACTATAAATAGTAAAGGCTAAGTACTAGAATAGTATAGTAACGGAAATCTCGCGTATAGTAACTAGTATAGAGCGACGAGAACGTACGAGAAGTATAACGAATACGCTAGATAGGGGAGCTTAATATAAGATTAGGCTATACCTATAGCTAAGGATAGCTATACTAGGGAGAAGGAGATAATTATAAGGACTTCGAGGAGGTAATATCTCTTACTAAGGCTTACCTTAGCGTATACGCCGCGTACGTAACGCGTAGGCTTTTTATATAGCGTCGTACGTATACTCGAATATATACTTATTAGTTCTACCTTCTATCGACTTATCGGTTAACGGGTATCCTATACGTTACTATATACCTAGCCCCTTATATCCGCTTATCGATTCTCGTACTAGACTTAGTAGATCTCTTATCTATAGACTTCTTCGAGATTCTTACTTATCTCGCCTATATTATAGTAAAAGCCTTATCTTTTATAGTAGGCTTAGTAGTAGTAGGCTTAGTAGAGATATTTATAGCCTTCTTTATAGCTTTCTTAGGAGCTAGATTATCGTTACTAATAGATATATATTTAGAGCCTACGACTTTAGTAACCTTTAATATAGTAGCTTTCTTCTTCTTAGCTTTCTTAATAGTAGCCTTTTTCTTAGTAGCTTCTTTCTTATCCTCCTTAGCCTTCTACTTCCTTATATTCTTAATATAGTTAGCGATCTTTATAGCGATCCGCTTCTCTATTTCCTTATACTTATCTTTATATAGCTTCTAGACTAATATATTAGATATCTCGTAGTCTTCGGCTATTATTATCTAAATATATACTTCGTAGTATTATAGAGAAATATTAAAGAAGACTAATCTATCGGCTACTAGTATAAGTACTAATATTAGGTCTATTAGTAATTACTATAGTATAGATAGGAATTAATCTAGCTAGCTAATATAGTTATAGATTATACGCTTTATATCTTTCTTAATAATATCGTATTCTAAGATCTATATAATATTATAGAATAATTCCTAGATTATCTAAATATAAGTTAATCTCTATTACTTTAGTAGATCCTAAGAGATAGCTATAGTATTATTAGTAGGAACATTATATCTAACGAGTAATTAGATAGACTTAAGATCTTTTCTAATCTTCTTAGATAGATTAGGTACTATTAATAAGACTTATAATCTATCTTAGAAGAATTTAAATAACCTAGTATTCTAGAGTAAGTATAATATATATAATCTTCGGTTAATTAGTATTTTAGTATAGTATAGATAATAGCTATTTCTTCTAAACTAGTATTTCTATACTATATTAATAGTTTAGAGTAGACGGGATCTCTAGAGTATATAGGCGCTTTATATTATAGTATCTAGAGAGAGGACGATAGCTTAAATCTATAAAGGATAGAATTATTTAAATTAAAGGGACTAGTATAGACTTCGTCGACTAACTTCCCTTCTACTATCTTCTATTTTAGAGAATATATATCTATACTATAGACTAGATTTAGAGGCGCGATCTTACCTTCTCTTATCTATTTTAGTAGATATAGTTCTTCTATACTTTTAAGTACTACTCTTAGCTATTTATCTAGAAGGATAAAGATTCTATTAGTATACTTTACTAAGCTATACTTATTCTATAGATCGACGAGAGCTTTATAGTATTTTTCTAGATTAAAATACTATAGTACGAGTTTAATTAGGTTTTAGTAGAGTTAGTTAGGGATTATATATATATAGTTATTAGCGTATATAGTAGCGCGAGTATCTATTATTATCTCCTCTATCTTAGGTAATAGCCTCTAATCTAGATAGTTATCGAAGTTATACTTATCTATAAAATCGGTATAGTTAGGCTAGCTATACTATTTATAAGTTTTAGGATTACTCTTCTTCTTATCTTTAACTATAAAATTTATAGTATATTTCTTTATATAGTCGACTTTTCTCTTCTTAATTATTCTCTATCGATCTTTATATATATTCTTATAGATTAGTATCTTCTAGAGAATAAGCTTAGACTCTTCTATCTCGATCTTATACTCTTCCTTAGCCTTCTTATAATAGATCTAGTTATAAGTAGCTTTAGCCTTATAAGTAATAAGCTTTCGTTCTACTATACTAAGGAACTTACGTCTATATCGATTATACTTCTAGAAGAATAGGACTATATTTTTATTATAGTCCTTTATATAAATATAGTATAGATAGGTTTAGAGACTATCTATTAAGTTATAGGCTTAAGATATAAGGATATACTCCTTATAGCGTATACTAAAGTATATAATATACTTATTATACTTAATCTCTTTAGATATATATAGAAAAAGTACTATACTAGGAGATATAACTATTACTATTACTCTAATAATCTCGTATTCCTAGAAGATAAGATTATTAAGCGATTTCTAGATACTCTATACTAGATCCGATATAGTATTATTCTTAAGAGAGGAATAGCTATAGTTAATATACTTAAATATATCTAAAAAGGTTAGCTTTATATCTAGATAGATAATATAGATTAGAGTATTCTTAGCTAGAGAAGGAATTCTAATAACTTCCTTATTAATAGGTCTATTATCGTTTTCTAGGCTATTAGGTATCTACTACTTATTATTCTAATTATTATAACCTTCGCCTTTATTTCCTTATTCTTTATTATTCTCTTTACTATTTCTATACTTATTATTTTCTTTCTTAATTCCCTATTCTTCGCTATTATTCTCTTTACCGTTTACCTCTTTATTATCTTCTTTATTATTTCTATACTTAGCTTCTCTATTCTTAGAACCTTTATTATTATCTTTAGTAGATATAAGGTTAGATCTAAAACTTATAGCGACTTTAAAGAGATTACTTAGAAGACTATACTTATCTATAAGATCTTATAGCTATAACTAAAAATATTTTCTATTAGTAGATATAATATAAAATAGGATAGTCTCGACTCTATTACCGGTTATAGCGATACTATTTTCTTTAGGACTATTAGAGATATATACGATTAATATCTCGTAGATAAAGTCTATAGTATAATATATTATTATATCTAGATATATATATAGAACTTCTATAGTAAGTTCGATTACTATAAGTAGACTCGTAGTCTAGTAAAGTACTATCTCTATAGCTATATACTATACTTCGTTAGTAGAGGTTTCGTTAATATTAAGATATAAGACTAGGTCCTCTTTAGTAGATATAGTATTTAATACTATTTCTACTACTATCGAGTTTATAGTTAATACTAGTAGTAGAGTCGTAGGCTAAGACTCTATATCTATCTATATAGCTTCTAGTATATCTAAAGAGAACCGAAGAGAGAAAGTACTAAAGTCTCGTTACTATAAGTAAAACTATAGAGGATCCTTAGAAGTCTATATATCCTAGAGCTACTCGTTTAGCGAGACGTTAAATCGATTAGAATTTAACGTACTATTAGCTATATCGAGCTATATACCTTACGAGTAGTATAGTTATTACTTCTATTACTCGATCTTTAGTCTATAGTAATTAATTTCTATAGCTAATAGCTATATTCTAGTAATATATTATAGAGTAATAGTTAGTACTAGTATAGTAGTAGTTACTAATAGTTATTAATATTATTATTAAAAATAGAATTAAAGGCGAAGTTAAGCTTAAGAAATAACTATATATATAGTCTAAGCTTCTATAAGTCGCTAAATAGCGATAAATAGCTATATATATATAGAGCTAAATATCGAGCTAAGGAGGGCCGATAGATATAAATAGATTATAAACTATAATAGAAGCTATAAGGAGTAGTAGGGACCAAAGTAGGAATAGTAAGTATATTATTGTTTTCTATAGGTTGGGGCTAAACCTAAAAGGTATTAGCTTAGATTAATTATATAATTGTGATTATATAATCTAGCCTATCTTAGTATCTCTTACTAGGTTACTAACTAGACTATATATTCTAATACTCCTACTTAGGATAGTTAGTCCTTAAATCTAATCTAAAGGTATAAGTTTAATTAAGAATTTCTATTATCTAATTAGGTATAATAGCTTCTAGATTAGTATAGTGTATCTAATCTACTAAGTTTAATTCTTAGGCCTAGTATCGATCGTGCCTATTTATATATTAAGTATATATAGGTAGATCCTTTTACTATTATATAAGTTATAATTGTCTAATAAATTCCTAGAACTATAGCCCTATCTTTAGCTTAGTTAGGCTATTAGCTACTATCTCTTTTATTAGAGTATATTCTACTATAATTTTCCTTTACTACTAAAGATTTCTAACTTTATTAAAGCTAATATTAATATGTTTTAATCTCTTATAGGTATAAGTATCTTTAACTAAAGTTAAAGCTACTTAGTTGTTTCCCCTAATCTAAATAGGTCTAATTTTATTTACTATATTAGAATTTCCTTTAATTAATAGTTAAAATAAATATTCTCCTACTAACTATATATAGTCTATCTCCCTTAGGAGTACTACTAGGAACTAAGATTGCTTTGTATATATATTTATTGCTATATACTTAGCTTCTATAGTTAATATAGTAACTAACTTTTGCTTCTTACTTATCTAAGAAACTAGTAACCTATAGAGAAAGAAGATACTTCTAAGGATTAAGACTCTATTAGCCTTATCTATTATATAATTAGAGTCTAAATATCCTATTAGCTTTCCTCCTCCCCTCCTAAATATTAAACCTAGGCTTAGGAATAATCTTAGGTATCTAGCTAGTTTCCTAAGTACTTTTAGATATCTCTTAGATAGATCTAATATATATAATCTAAGTCTCCTAAGAGTAAAAGTAATATTAGGTCTTATTATAGTTATTAGCTATATCTATATACTATTCTAACTTTAGTACTTAGTCTTATTATATCTTTCTTCCTCTAAGTTAGATTTCCTTAGACTTTTATAGCTATTAAGTAGTAATAAGGTTAGGTAAGCTATTTCTTTAGTTATTCTAAACTTTGTAAGGTTTTCCTAGATATAGTACTCTTAGTCTAGCTTTAGAGTACTATTCTTTCTATCTCTAGTAAGCTTTATCCTAAGAATTTTAGTTAGTTTACCTAGGTCTTTAATTTTTAATACCTTGCTTAGTTCCTTCTTAAACTAAAGAATATCTTCTAGCTTTAGTACTATAATAGGAATATTATCTATATAAGTTAAAACTATTAGGTTCCTTCCTTTATAGATAAGTAAATATAGGTCTACCTCTAACTAGTAGAATCCTATTTTCTCTAGCTTTAAGATATATAGCTTATTCTAGTCTCTTACTACTTGTTTTAGGCTATATAAGCTCCTTAGAATTTTTAGAGCTATGCCTTATAGGATTTCTATACCTAGTAGAGGAATTATAAAGATATCTTCTTATAGGGTACTCTTAGTAAATGTATTATTTATATCTACTTAGTATAGTTTTAGATCTTTTTTATATATAGTAGCTATAAATATCCTAAGTATATTATACCTAACTATTAGTATAAATGTCTCTTAGAAGTCTATCCTAAACTTCTAAGAAAATCCCCTTATAACTAGTCTTACTTTAAACTTATTAATTACTCTACTAATTAGTCTCTTTATATTAAATACCTATTTTAAAGTAACTAGGTTTGCTCCTTTTAGTAGAACTACCTAATCCTAGGTATAGTTACTTCTAAGTATAATTAGTTCTTTCTAGATTGCCTCTTCCTATATATAACCCTATTTTAGATCTTATATTGCCTTTTAGTAGGTTCTTAGAATTGGAACCTCCTATCTTTATATAATCCCTAGTATAAAAGTAGGGAATATAATCTTATAAATATACTCTAGAAGTTTATCTACCTAATCTATACTTAGATCTAGATCTTTTATTAGGTAGATAAAGGCTCTATAATATTTAGCCTTAAGGAAATTATTATCCTCTAATTCTCTTAGTCTCTTCTATATAGTTAATCTTATAATTATACTATAAACTCTTTCTTCTCTTAACCCTTTATTAGAGATTAATCTTCTTCTCTTTAAATTCCCCTCCTAAGTATAGATATTCTAGTTGTCTTACTAAGGTTCCTCTTAGCTCTAATTTAGAGCCTACTATTTATATTTTTCTTTTTCTTCTTCTAGATTATCTATTACCTAATATTAGTCCTTATCCTTTAGTAGTAGAGTAGTAGCTAAACTTATAGTAGTTTTAGATCTAGTTTCTCCTTCTTTACTAGTCTACTAACTAGTTTCTAGCTAGAGTATAGCTTAGCTAGTTAAGTCTAGGAATATTTAAAGTTATATCCCCTCCTTTCTTATCCTTAAACTAGATAGTATTATTATATACTCTTATAGCCTTTATATTAGGCTCCTAGAATAGCTATATCTTAGATATATAAGTATATATCTAATAAATATAGTATCCTTTCCTCTATTTATTAGTTTGTCTAACCTTATCCTAACTAGCTAAGATTTAGTATCTATATATATAAACTACTCTATATCCCTAAACCTTAAAGTATAATATAGAAGGTTTCTTTCTAGTAAAAGGCTTTATTAGGTAAAACCTTAAGTCTATCTATATCTAGCCTATTTAGAAGGGCATTTCTTATAATAGTATAGATATCTAATACTTCTAGCTAGAATTTAACTAGTATGTTAATTCCTTAAGTATTGCCCTAATATATTCCTTAGATATCTAGATTAACCTTTCTATAATTCTATTTTAGATTAAGTTATTATACTTTAGTTATATAGTAGGAGATTCTAGATCCTTCTCCTACTATTTAAGTAATATAAGTAATTCTCTTGCCCTATTACTTCTTACTACCTAAAGCGGATTCCTAATTATAGTTTAGCTTTTCTTTTCTATTCCTATAGTATATCTACTATATCTTCTCTTAACTTTAATAGGAATACCTACTTCTTTCTTAAGAAGTTATTAATAATCTTAAGCTTACTATTTAAAACCTAGCCTTAAGATAGGTAAAGGTCTATTAGATATTAATTAAAATAAGGGAAAGTCTAGCTAGCTTTCTCTCTATTTCCTTTCCTCTATATTTCTTTATTTTAGCTAAAGAATATACTCTATAGGGCTAGTATCTTATAGGGATAGGAATTTTTTCCTTTAGGTTTAGTAACTTTATAAAGGTCTCTTAGAAGTCCTTCTCTAAAGTATCTAACTCTTCTATACTATAGCTCCTACTAATCCTAATTAGTCTAGGCTATTAAAGATATAGAGTATTATTTTTTATTAAATCCTAGGAAATATACTAGTATATAAAGTTATCTAGATCTTAGCTAATTCTTTAATAAATAGTACCCTCCTAAAAGCCTTGCTAGATAACTAGCTTTCCTATTAGGTAAATAAAGTATATTTTAGTAGTTAAATACTAAACTACTTACTAAATTAGTTCTAAGAAAACAAGATTAACTCTAAGCCTAGGTATAAAAGAGAATATCTTTTAATATAATCTGTTTCCTCTCCTCCTATCTATAACTATACTCCTAATATATATAGCTATTAGATAGCTACCTCTAACCTTAATCTACTTCTTCCTTTTAAGAGGTTTATATCTCTTTTGCTTTAATAGTTAAATAAGCTACCTTATCTATATCTTCCTCCTTAGAGAGAGAAGATAGTTAGAGGGGGTACCTCTATATCTTATACTATATAGGCCTTTTTAGAAGATAGTTTCCTAGTCCTCTTTTCTAGGGATTATATTCTTAGGCTTAGTTTCTTTACTATTTCTTTAAGTTGCTCTTTCTAGTAAAGATCCCCTTCTAGCTCTAGATAGGGATTATTTCTTTACTACCCTATAGCTCTACTTTAGCTTAATAGCTACTTTTGCCTTATCTAGATTAGGGTATTCTCTAATCTATTACTTTCCTTTATATAGGAAATATAATAAATCCCTACCTACCTAATTTCTTTTCTTAGTAAATATAGCTATCTCCTATCTTATTATCTATTTCTATTTTTCTCTTAGGATACTAAGAATATCTTATAGGCTTAGGTCCTATCTTAGATCTATTCTATCCCTAATAGTACTAAATAATTCTAGAAGGGCTACTAGAAGCTATTAAATCCTTCTCTCCTTAGTCTTAATTTCCTTAAACTATAGAGAGATTAATACTACCTTCCTAGCTATACTACTTAGGCTTTACTATACTTTATTAACTGTTTGGCCTTCTTCTATACTAAAATTAGTATACTATTAGAGTAAGCTTCTTCCTATTACCTAAAGCTTCCTCTTATATTTTCCTTTTACCTATATCTATAGATACCTTATATATTTAAGCTCTTAATATTTATCCTAGTTATCTTCTAAAATATAGATAAATATTTTATATAATACTATTATATTATAAACCTTATAACTTGCTCTTCTAATTAATTAGTCTAGTAATTCTAATAATATTATTAAGATATACTTAGATAGTATAGATACTAGGGTACTAAGGACTATTTTATCTAGTACCTATTTAACCTTTAGCTTTATTAGGTATATCCTAATTATCTTAAACTATAATTTATAATTCTCTCTTATTAAGATTAGTATAGCCCTTCTTTTACTAATTCCTCCTTCTTAATCTATAATTTCTTCTATAAATTAAATCTAAATAAACTCTAGAAACAAGCTCTTTCTTTAGTCTAAAAATAATAGTTTCTAGATAGCTATCTTCCTTAGTTATAGATCCCTAGCTCTACTAAGCCTCTTAGTTTTAAAGGTTACTAAAAACTTAATATAGATTCCTACTCTATAGGGCTAATAACTTCCTTAAGTCCTTCCTAACTATTATAACCTATAGATTAGGGTATTAGTAGTACTAAGTACTAAATCTAAGGCTTATCTAATAGTGCTTAAGACCTAGGCTTATCTATTCCCTTTATACTCTAAGCGATCTAATATACTTTAAGTAAGTATACCTTACTAGGTTCTTTTATAGCTTATATATATAGAGCTTCTTTATATAATATATATAGGTCTACCTCGAGTCTCTCTCTCCTATTTTGCCTCTTCCTTCTAGGACTAGACTTATAGGTTTAGGAGTAACCTATACTACTTTAGTCTTCTATCTTATAGTTATAAACCCGGGCTTATAACCTATCGAGCTAAGGAGGGCCGATAGGTATAAATAGATTACAAAGTATAATAGAAGCTATAAGGAGTAGTAGGGGCTAAAGTAGGAATAGTAAGTTATTATTGTTTTCTATAGATTAAGGCTAAACCTAAAAGATATTAGCTTAGATTAGTTATATAATTATAATTATATAATCTAGCCTATCTTAGTATCTCTTACTAGGTTACTAACTAGACTATATATTCTAATACTAAACTCTATTTCGCGTTATCGAAGTAATATAATAAGTAATACTAAGCGCGCGTACTAGAGCTATAGGCTAGATTATATATAGTAGAAGGAATAGGAAGTAACTATAAGTCTATTATTCGTAAAATCTATTTAATAAGGATCCTCGAATTTCTAGCTAGATATTCCCTATAGAAGAGAATATCTAAGAATAGTTATCTAGATACTAATTCTAAGTAATAAGAGAAAAATATAAGATTAAGAAAAGAGAAAGTAAACTAGAAAGGATCTTTTAGTATATATCTACTTAAGTATTTAATAGTATAGAAGTATCTTACTATTACTATATATTCTCCTTACTTAAGTATAGTACTATAGGAACTAAGGCTCTAGCCTTTAGTTAGTATACTTTCTCTACTAAGATCTATATAGAGACTTATAATAGATCTAGGATTAGTACTAAATCTCGTAGCGGATCCTACTAGATCTACTATATATAGATAGAAGAGTAAGTAGACTCTAATTACCTAAATAGATTACTTATATCTAGTCTATGTCTACTTTTTAATATATTTTAGTTAGACTAGTCTATTCTCGCTTCCCTATTAGTAGTATACTTATATAGAGGGGATTAAGTAGTAGATATAGAGTTATTAGCTTCTAAATCGCTTACTTCTATATAATTTAGCTAATAATTACTTCGGCGAGGTTATTACTTTATTAGTTTAGACTAAAGCTATCTATCTTATATAGAGGTATTATATTCTTTAGAGATATTACTTTCTTCGATATCTTAGTAGTTATATATAGTAGTATTATCGATAGACCTATAATTTAAAACTAGAATAAGCTATAGCTCGTAGTATTAGATTAATAGCTATATCTAATAAACTTATTTATTTATAAACTAAGAGTCCTCGAATTACTCTATTAGATAGCTATTACTATCCCTAAGCTTATCTTTATATATCTATTCGTTTATAATTAGTTACTTATTATACTATTTAACTAGATATTTAATCTTCTCTTATAAGAGTCGCTTATTTAGAATATATTCTAGTATTATAGCTAGTTACTTAGACTATAGATCTATTAGTATAGGAACTTATAGATATATATATATAAAAGGATCTTTTATAGGATTTAGTATAGGCTCTAACTACGCTACTAATACTACTAGATAGAATTTAACTAAGCTTAGAAGATCTAATTTATATACTAATTTCTCTATCCTTCTCTTAATCTTAAAATATCTAGTAGCCTAGTAGCTATACTTTCGATAGCTCTAACTATAGATACGATATCTATAATATAGCTTAAGTATTACGTAATCTTCTAGCTTAAATAGTATTCGCCGATATTTAGAATTATAGTAGTACTTTATATCTACTACTATAAATACTAAAGATTCTTCTACTATATCGCGAAACTATTAATATAAGATCTTAAAATACTATAGCTAAAGTTCTCTAAGCCTAATAAAAGTATCTATATTAAGATCGAATCTAAATAGTATTTAATCTAGTAAGATTCTAGTACTTATATTCTTAATACTACTAAGATAGGATATTAAGGAAAGGAGGATATTAGTCTATTAAGTATTAGGATTAGAGATAATAAAGTATTAGATCGTAATTTCTATAGTTTAATTCGTATACTTAGATTAACTATTAGTCTAGAGATAGTATATAGTAGATATAAGGATTAAGGCTCTAAGAAGCTTTATAATCTTAGTAAAGAATTTCGAGAGCTATTTAGAATCGTAGTTATAAATAAAGATCTTAGTAATACGCTAAGATCTCTTCTATATAGCTATAAGATATTAAGCTATCTAGATCTCTACTATCTACTAGTATTTACTAGATAGGAGTATAATTCTCTTTAACTTCTTATAGGTAACTATAAGTAAGATATCGAATCCCTTATTAGTTAGAAGAAGACTAATAATCTAATCTATAGTTTATACGTTTATAGGAAGCCGATATCTTAGATTTATTAAATTAAGTTATCTATAAGGCTTATACTAGATAGACTAGTTATTATTATAGCTCGAATACTAATTAATATACTATTTAAGATATCGATAATAATAGTAGATATAGAAACTAGTATTAATATAATCGAGGATATAGTAAAAACCTATATAGTATTTAAGGTTATAAGCTATTTTAAATATCTCTCCGATAAGACTAGTAGAGATATAAAGGCGAGAATAAAGTAATACCGGATTAATATAATAAATAAGGCTATTTTTCTAGAAGAAGCGGATATCTTCTAGTAACCTTAGATCTATTAGCTAGTTATTAGGTCTATTAAGAGTATACTAAAGCTTATAAGATAGAATATTCTCCGAAAATCGAAGAGAATTAGGCTTTAGTAAATATCTAGGAATAGTTCTATTCTAGTCGACCTAAGATTCTAGACTATTATTATTTAGAGTAGTATATTCGGAGAGCTCTTCTATCTATATCCTATAGTACTTATTATACTTCTATTAGTATTAGTACTTCTATCTAGTCTAGCGATTTAAGAGTCTTTTAGGTTAGGCTTCCTATTCTTTAATATATACTTACTTAATAGACTTAAGGACCTATAGTAATCTATACTATAGACGATTATCCTAATAGATCTTTCGAAGTCTAGTTTTAAAGTTATTAGAGAGGAAGATTATAGTTTCTATATAGAAAGAGGATATAGTTTAGAGGCTACTAAAAAAGATAGGGATTTTATTATAGACTAGAAACTTATATCTATTACTTATATTAAAGAAGTACTCGCTATAATTAGGCCTAAAATAGTTAATCTCTAGTATTACTAAGCTAGATATAATAATTACTATATCTAGACGACCTCTAATAATAGACCTAGTATTTCTTATTAGAATAGTATCCTCTTTACTATAGATAGATATAAGATATAGTATTATAATAAATATCGCTAGAATCTCGTTAAGCCTACTAGTATTAATATTATTTTCTTTTAGGAATCGAGCTCCTTTAAGCTAGAAGAGGATATTAGATACGATATAGTTTCTATCTAGCCTATAGATAATTTCTAACTTAGGAAACTAAGAGATATATATATAGCGGCTTAGATTATATAGTAGTTTAAGCTCGTAGTAGAGATAGTCGTAGCGAGTTAGGTTTTCTTCGCGATAGTAGTAATAGTACTATAATTAGTAACTATAATAGTTTTAGATACTACGTCTACTATATATAATACTCTCTTAATTATCTAAATAATACTAAAGAGCTCGAGCTCTATAGACTAGTATCGGAACTCTATATCTATTAGTATATAGCTTACGAAACCTATAACCTTAAATCTATTATATAGAAATTACTTAAATTACTTTAACTAAGTTATACTATCGACGAAATCGGAAATTATATTATTTTTACGAATAACTAGTTCTAGCTCTTTATATTCTAGTTCTAGTTCTCCTTCTATCTAATAGTATATAACTCTAATCCTAAATTCCTTAGAAGTATTAATATCGATATAGAAGGTAGATATAGAGTTAAAGTACTAGAAGAAACCTTAGCTAGATTAATCCTATAGTACTTATATAGTTTTCTAAATAAGGATTATTTTAGGAGTCTAATCGAGTTTAGCTTTCTTTATCTATATATAGTATCTACCCCTCTTAGTCTATATAGTATTACTCTCTTTAACTATAATTATCTTAGTTTCCTATAAGAAAAGAGTAATCTTACTAAAGTATAGAATAGTAGATCTAAGATAACTAATTAAACCGAGATACTATTTAAGCTACTTAGTATTCTTAGATCTCTAGAGTTTCCTTAATATAGCTAATCGATCTATCTAGATAGTAAAGCCTTTACTATCGATAACTCTATCTAGTATATTAATAGAGACGAATTCTATAAAGACTTTACTAGATTTAAGACTAAATCTTATAGAGTCTATTTTCTTAAATACTCGAAAGAGGAAGTTATAATAAGATTCTAGATCTACCGAGTCTAGTATAATATTATCGATATAGCTATTTATACTATCTCTAAATTTATAGAGAATTTAATCTAGGATCCTCTATATATACTAGATACTATTATAGTATCCTATTATAGCGATCTTAAGGAATTCCTATCTATAAGTAATATTAACTATAAACTTCTATTAGTTCTTAACTACGATAGTAAATTAATAGAATATAGACCTTATATCTATTACTATAATATACTTATAGCCTCGAAGCTTAGTAATAATATTATCTTATAGTAGTAGAGAATAAGTATCCTTCTAGAAGATACTATTTAGTTCTCTAATATTAATAATAATACGAGATTTCTAGTAAGCTTCTCTATTCTAGTAGAATAATATTCTCTAGACTATAAATACTAGCTAAGAGAGAGGTAAAGACTTTCTACTATATTCTATTTTATCCTAGCTATATAACTTATTAAATTACTTATTAACTTTAGTATTATTAGTATCTAATATTCGGTATACTTTACTACTAAACTTTTTATTCTTCTAGCTAGGTTTAAGAGATAGTTCGAGCTAGTTTTTCTTCTAGAAGATCGATAGTAGTATCCCTATCTTTCTAGAAATCTAGGAATTAGTCTATAATAGATCTAAATTTAAGGACTATAGACGAGTTAGAATTATTAGTATAGATCGTTACTCCTATTAAAGTTTTAATACTAGAAGTACTAGTATCGACTATAATCTTAGAGCTTTTAGAATATAACCCTAGATCTATTAGATCTTCTAGAGAGTTATTACTAGATAGAGGAGCTTCTCTAGCTAGTATATTTATTATCGGCTTCTAGATCTCTATTTACTTTTATTTAGATATTAGAGTATTCTTTAGTATATTAGATATATACTTTAGCTCTCTAAATATAGCCTCCTTTCTCTATAAGTATATAGTTAGTAGAACCTTATCTAGCTTAGCTTCTATAGATATAGAGTTTATATTAAACTTATTAAACTAATATATCTCGTCGATTTAGAGTTACTATATTTCTCCTAATCGCTAATTATAAGAAATAGTAAGCTATTAGCTATAGCTAAGATTATAAACTTATACTACTAGTATATCCGCGTTAGTAATATATCTATATATTATAGCTCTCTTCGATATTAGAGCTATAGTATCTAGAATAAACTAAAAGTCTATATCTACTATATATAGATACTCGCGATTCTTTACTTTTATAGATATTATTATCGCTAATCGAGGTAGTATTTAGATAGTATTAGTAGACTTAATAGTACTATATAAAACGCGATCTATTTTTAGGTATAATATAATTAGTATTAAGATATAGTTATTCTTAGTTATCGTAATATAGCCTATTCTAGTATATATATAGAATCTAGTAGATATTATAATATCTATTTCTAGGAGTATATTATATAGGAGATTTAGTATTACTTATATAGGCTATTCGAGATAGACTAGCGCTAGCTCGTAGAATTTATATATAAAGATAGAAAAGTATATTAGTAAATTAATCTATTTCTTATACTAAGTATTACTAGCTAAACTACGGAAGTTAAGTAGTTCTAGTAAGTACTAAATATTATCTTATCCTAGTTACTCGAGTAGCTATTCTTAGTCTATTATCGATACTTTATTTCCTATATCGAGATAGATATACTTAAACTCTCTAGATAGAGTAAGAGCGTAATTTACTTTAATAATATTAAAATATTTAAAGGTATAGGCTAGATCGCCTAGTAGGAGGCGAGCTATACTCTATATAATAGATAATCTTAAGTCTACTATATATACTAGAGGATTATATTACTCTTCCTAGATACTATAGATCTAGAGTTCTAGACTATTAATATTTTAATATCTCTTCTTATCTAGTAGTACTAATTTCTTAGTATAATTATCTACTAAATACTTTACTTTAAAAGACGCCGCTTTAGTATTATTTAAAAATAATAGATTAATTAGTCCTATATTACTTACCGATACTACGGCTAACTACTTCTAAAGAGTAATAGAAGTTCCTAGTAAAATAGACGTAGTTAAATAGATCTACGGTTTAGCTATTTTTAATATACTTAATAGTATATCTAGTAATATCTTAGGAATTACTAGCGCTATCTCTAGTACTAGATAGATATAGGATTTTATTATAATAGATACTTATAGTAGTATATCTACTTTAGGAAATACTATTACTATCTCTAGTACTAGATAGATATAAAGTACTATCGTAACTAATATATTTAAAAACTCTAAAGGTATCTTTAGAGATATAGCTACTATCTCTAATACTAGTAATTACTACTTATAGATCTAAGGTTTCGCCGTATTCGTATAAGTTATATTATTATAAGGAATATTATTATAAGATATATTAGTATAAGATATATTAGTATAAGATATATTAGTATAAGATATATTAGTATAAGATATATTAGTATAATCTATTAGCTAATTACTATTCTTAGGAAACTCTAGAAAAGTAGAGGATAGATATAGAGTTTAAGTCTACTTATCTAATAGTAAGTATTCTAGCGACTTTAAGCGATCGAAAGAGTTTAATATTATCGAGTATTCTAGTATTTCTAGTAGATATAAGATTAAGCTAGAAGTAACTAGATTTACTTCTAGCTCTAGGTATTTCCTTCTACTAATTTAAATAGGGAATTCGTCTATCTATCTTTATTATCTTTAGGATAAGCTTAATTAAGATAATCTTAGAAGAACTTATTACTAGACTAGAAAATCTCGCTATATATATTATAGTAGGTTAGATATCTATTCTAGCGATTCTTTAGATATAATTACTATAATAAAGATTAGATAGTAACTTTAGATCTATAACCTTACTATTAGATATAATTAACTAGTTCTAAGAATAGATTACTAGAAGGAAATACTTCTAGAGTTTATTCTCTATTATTCTCTATTTCTTCTTTCTACTCTTAACTATTACTATACTAATTATCTTACTTATTATACTAATTTCTCTAACCTCCTTTAATTATTCTATTATTCTTATAACCTAAGTCTATTATAGACTTATAGAAGAAATTAGGCTTATCTATTCTTCTATAATTTATAGGAATAGTATTTCCTATACTTCCTATATTCCTCGTTAATAGTCGCTAAGGATTTAGATACTATAGAAGATCTCGTATATCTACTATCCTCTTATTTATATTTCTAGTATACTAGTTACTATAGACCTAAGGTTAGCTTCTAAAGATTTAGCTTCTAGACTATAATCGCTACTATTAGTTAGAATACTATTAGAAATTATTAAAGTTATTAAAGGGGTTATTACTATAGTAAAAAGGCGCATATCTAGTATTATTATAAGGCCTAGAGGAAAACTCTAGGTCTATAAACCTACCTTCTACTAGTCTATCGTATCTATTAAAGTTAGACTTACTATTATAGAAGTCGGAGGTCCTACTATCTAGAGGATATAGCTCTATCTATATTATATAGTAGGCTTATATCGTATTAATTAAAGTCTAGTAAGTCTAGTTAGTAGTCGGTACTTCGAGATCGTTATAGAGTTCTAGAGCGACTTTCTAGTATACTAGATTAATCTAGCTAGCGAGCGATTTAGTATCTAACTATTATATAAGTCGTATAATATTAATAATATAAGAGCTAATAGAGCGACGTACTACGACTTTCTTAATATAATATTATTCTAATTCTAATTCGCGAGTAGTAACTAGTAGATCTAATTAGAACTACTTATATAAGGCTACCTTCTAGTTTTTAATATCTAGAGGTTCCTAAAGAGCGGAGTAGTAAGTATTAGTAAGGATATATATATACTATTATAAGGCGGAATCTTAAAGATAATAGAAGAGGAATAGATATAAGGTTTAAGCTAAGTATTCTCTAGCTTATAATACTATATCGAGACGAGTAGTAAATACGAATATATTATAATAATAAGTAGTATTACCTTTATATACTATAGAACCTAAATCTCTACTATTTCTACTATTAACGAGATCCTTATTAAAGTAACTAATTAATTTAGGCTTAAACTTCTAAGGACCGGAATCTATAGAGTACTCTAATAGAGGACTATCTCGTAGAGGGCTATATAGAGGACTATAGTCCTAATTAGTAGGAAATCCTAGATCTATCTAACCGTTTCTTTAGGATAGAAATTAATTAGTAGATCTAAGGTTAAAGACCGAGTTCTCGTTACTTACTAGATATAGTAGATACTTAGATCTATCTATCCTACTATATAGTATATAGAAGTCGGACTATAGTTTAAACGTTATAGTTTAATAAGTAGGCTAACTCTAATTCTATAAACTATTTACTTATAGCTAGTTATAGTCTACTCTTCTATTTATCTATTACTAATCTATATCCCTCTACTATCTAGCTACTATATACTACTAGATATATAGTATAACTCTAGGCCTAGTAGAGTTCCTATTACTATTATTCTAAGCTATCTTATCTTATATAACCGAAGTAAGTTAGAGGATAGCTTTCTCTAGCTTATCGATCTTTATATCTATAGTTATAGTATTACTAGTATTAGTAGTAGTATTATTAATCGTAGGAGTAGATTACCTAGTAGATATAGGATTAACTAGTAGATTCTAATTCGTTATTAGAGGGTATAGACTATTAAGGAATAGATAGTTAATACGAGTAGTATTAATTCTATATAGGTTCTTAGATATCGAGCTAAGGAGAGCTAATAGATATAAATAGATTATAAACTATAATAGAAGCTATAAGGAATAGTAGGAGCTAAAGTAGGAATAGTAAGTATATTATTCTTCTATAGGTTAGAGCTAAACCTAAAAGGTATTAGCTTAGATAAGTTATATAATTATTATTATATAATTTAGTCTACCTTAGTATCTCCTACTAGATTACTAACTAGACTATATATTCTAATATTCCTACTTAGAATAGTAAGTCCTTAAATCTAATTAAAAGTATAAGATTAATTAAGAATTTTAACTAGCTAATTAGATATAATAGCTTCTAGGTTAGTATAGTATATCTAATCTACTAGATTTAATTCCTAGATCTAGTATAGGATATATAGAAATACTTTTAGAGAGTATTTCTCTAGTCCCTTTTATACTACTTTTTTCTCTAGTTAGTTACTATATAAGTTATAGTTATTTAATAAATTCCTAGAACTATAGCCCTATTTTTAGCTTAGTTAGGCTATTAGCTACTATTTCTTTTATTAGAATATATTCTACTATAATTTTTCTTTACTACTAAAGGTTCTTAACCTTATTAAAGCTAATATTAATATATTTTAATCTCTTATAGGTATAAGTATCTTTAATTAGGGTTAAAGCTACCTAATTATCTCCTATAATTTAAATAGGTTTAATCTTATTTACTATATTAGAATTTTCTTTAATTAGTAGTTAGAATAAATATTCTCCTACTAACTATATATAATCTATCTCTCTTAGGAGTACTATAAGGAATTAAGATTACTTTATATATATATTTATTACTATATACTTAGCTTCTATAGTTAATATAGTAACTAATTTTTACTTCTTACTTATCTAAGAAACTAGTAATCTATAGAGAAAGAAGATATTTCTAAGGATTAAAACTCTATTAGCCTTATCTATTATATAATTAGAGTCTAAATATCTAATTAGCTTTCCTCCTTTCCTTTTAAATATTAAGTCTAGACTTAGGAATAATCTTAGGTATCTAGCTAGTTTCCTAAGTACTTTTAGGTATCTCTTAGATAGATCTAATATATATAATCTAAGTTTTCTAAGAATAAAAGTAATATTAGATCTTATTATAGTTATTAGCTATATCTATATACTATTCTAACTTTAGTACTTAGTCTTATTATACCTTTCTTTACTTAAGTTAGACTTTCTTAAGCTCTTATAGCTATTAAGTAGTAATAAAGTTAGATAGGCTATTTCTTTAGTTATTCTAAACTTTACTAGGTTCTTCTAGATATAGTACTCTTAGTTAAGCTTTAGAGTACTATTCCTTCTATTTCTAGTAAGCTTTATTCTAAGGATTTTAGTTAGTTTATCTAGGTCTTTAATTTTAAATACCTTACTTAGTTCTTTCTTAAACTAAAGAATATCTTCTAGCTTTAGTACTATAATAGGAATATTATCTATATAAGTTAGAACTATTAAGTTCCTTCCTTTATAGATAAGTAAGTATAGGTCTACTTCTAACTAGTAGAATCCTATCTCCTCTACCTATCTCCTCTAGCTTTAAGATATATAGCTTATTCTAGTCTCTTACTACTTATTTTAAGCTATATAAGCTCCTTAGGATTTTTAGAGCTATATCTTATAAGATTTCTATATCTAGTAGAGGAATTATAAAGATATCTTCTTATAGGATACTTTTAGTAAATATATTATTTATATCTATCTAGTATAATTCTAGATCCTTTTTATATATAGTAGCTATAAATACTCTAAGTATATTATATCTAACTATTAGTATAAATATCTTCTAGAAATCTATTTTAAACTTTTAGGAAAATCCTTTTATAACTAGTCTTACTTTAAACTTATTAATTACTCTACTAATTAGTCTCTTTATATTAAATATCTATTTTAAGATAACTAGGTTTACTCCCTTTAGTAGGACTATTTAATTCTAGATATAGTTACTTTTAAATATAATTAGTTCTTTCTAAATTACCTCTTTCTATATATAATTCTATTTTAGATCTTATATTACCTTTTAGTAGGTTTTTAGAATTCGAACCTCCTATCTTTATATAATTCCTAGTATAAAAGTAGAGAATATAATCTTATAAATATACTCTAGAAGTTTATCTATCTAATCTATACTTAGATCTATATCTTTTATTAGATAGATAAAGGCTCTATAATATTTAGCTTTAGGGAAATTATTATTTTCTAATTCTTTTAATCTCTTCTATATAGTTAATCTTATAATTATATTATAAACTCTTTCTTCTCTTAATTCTTTATTAGAGATTAATCTTCTTTTCTTTAAATCCCCCTTCTAAACCTAGATATTCTAGTTATATTACTAAGGTCTCTTTTAGCTCTAATTTAGAGCCTATTATTTATCGTTTTTATTTTCTTCTTCTAGATTATCTATTACCTAATATTAATTAATATCCTTTAGTAGTAGAGGTAGCTAAACTTATAGTAGTTTTAGATCTAGTTTCTCCTTTCTTACTAGCCTACTAACTAGGTTTCTAACTAGAGTATAGCTTAGCTAGTTAAGTCTAGGAATATTTAAAGTTATATCTCCTCCTTTCTTATTCTTAAACTAGATAGTATTATTATATATTCTTATAGCTTTTATATTAGGTTCCTAGAATAGCTATATTTTAGATATATTAGGTATATATCTAATAAATATAATATCTTTTCTCCTATTTATTAGCTTATCTAATCTTATCTTAACTAGCTAAGATTTAGTATCTATATATATAACTACTCTATATCTCTAAACCTTAAAATATAATATAGAAGGTCTCTTTCTAGTAAAAGCTTTATTAATTAAAACTTTAAACCTATTAATATCTAGCCTATTTAGAAAGATATTTCTTATAATAGTATAGATATTTAATATTTCTAACTAGAATTTAACTAGTATATTTAATTCTTTAAGTATTATCCTAATATATTTTTTAGATATCTAGATAGACCTTTCTATTACTCTATTTTAGATTAAGTTATATATCTTAGTTATATAGTAAGAGATTCTAGATTCCTTCTCCTACTACTTAAATAATATAAGTAATTCTCTTATCCTATTACTTCTTACTATCTAAAGCTAATTCTCTAATTATAGTTTAGCTTTTCTTTTCTATTTCTATAGTATATCTACTATATCTTCTTTTAACTTTAATAGGAATACCTACTTCTTTCTAGAAAAGTTATTAATAATCTTAAGCTACTATTTAAAACCTAGCCTTAATATAGATAGTAGTCTATAGATATTAATTAAGATAAGGAAAAGTCTAGTAGGCTTTCTTTTAGTCTCCTTTCCTCTATATTTCTTTATTTTAGCTAGAGAATATACTTTATAAGACTAATACTTTATAGGGATAGGAATTCTTTCCTTTAGATTAGTAACTTTATAAAGATCCTTTAGTAGTACTACTCTAAAGTATCTAACTCTTCTATACTATAGCTCCTACTAATTCTAGTTAGTCTAGGCTATAAAGATATAGATATTATTATTTATTAGGTTCTAGGAAATATATATAAATATAAGTTTATCTAGATCTTAGCTAATTTCCTTAATAAATAGTATTCCTCTTAAAAGCCTTATCTAGATAACTAGCTTTCTATTAGATAAATAAAGTATAAATTTTAGTAGTTAGATACTAAACTACTTACTAAATTAGTTCTAAGAAATAAGATTAACTTTAAGCCTAGATATAAAGAGAATATCTTTTAGTATAATCTACTTACCTCTTCTTCTATCTATAACTATATTCCTAATATATATAGCTATTAGATAGCTATCTCTAATCTTAATCTATTTCTTCTTTTTAAGAGGTTTTATATCTCTAAAGAGTAATTCTTAGTTAGTTATATAGATAGAAGTATAAGAGTTAAATAGCTATTTAGATAGCTTATACTTACCTTTTACTTTAATAGTTAAATAAGCTACTTTATTTATATCTTCCTTCTTAGAAGGAGAAGATAGTTTAGAGGATACCTCTATATCTTATACTATATAGGCTTTCTTAGAAGATAGTTTTCTAGTCCTCTTTTCTAGAGATTATATTCTTAGGCTTAGTTTCTTTACTATTTCTTTAAGTTATTCTTTATCTAGTAAAGATCCTCTCCTAGCTCTAAATAAGGATTATTTCTTTACTACCCTATAGCTCTACTTTAGCTTAATAGCTACTTTTACCTTATCTAGATTAAAATATTCTCTAATCTAGTACTTTTCTTTATATAGGAAATATAATAAATCTCTATCTACCTAATTTCTTTTCTTAGTAAATATAGCTATCTTCTAGCTTATTATCTATTCCTATTTTTCTCTTAAGATACTAAGAATATCTTATAGGCTTAGATCCTATCTTAGATCTATTCTATTTCTAATAGTACTAAATAATTCTAGAAGGACTACTAGAAGCTATTAAATCCTTCTCTCTTTAGTTTTAATTTCTTTAAATTATAGAGAGATTAATACTATCTTCCTAGCTATATTACTTAGACTTTACTATACTTTATTAACTATTTAGCTTTCTTCTATACTAAAATTAGTATACTATTAGAGTAAGCTTCTTTCTATTATCTAAAGCTTCCTTTTATATTTTCCTTTTATCTATATTTATAGATATCTTATATATTTAAGCTCTTAATATTTATTCTAGTTATCTTCTAAAATATAGATAAATATTTTATATAATACTATTATATTATAAACCTTATAACTTATTTTTCTAATTAACTAGTCTAAAGATTCTAATAATATTATTAAGATATACTTAAATAGTATAGATACTAGGATACTAAGGACTATTTTATCTAGTATCTATTTAACCTTTAGCTTTATTAAATATATCCTAATTATCTTAAACTATAATTTATAATTCTCTCTTATTAAAATTAGTATAGCCCTTCTCTTACTAATTCCTTCTTCTTAATCTATAATTTCTTCTATAAATTAAATCTAAATAAACTCTAGAAATAAGCTCTTTCTTTAGACTAAAAATAATAGTTTCTAGATAGCTATCTTTCTTAATTATAGATCCCTAGCTCTACTAGGCCTATTAGTTTTAAAGATTACTAAAAACTTAGTATAGATTCCTATTCTATAGGGCTAATAACTTCCTTAAGTCCTTCCTAACTATTATAATCTATAGATTAGGATATTAGTAGTACTAGATACTAAATCTAAGGCTTATCTAAAGATACTTAAAACTTAGGCTTATCTATTCCCTTTATACTTTCTAAGTATATCTTACTAGGTTCTTTTATAGCTTATATATATAGAGCTTCTTTATATAATATATATAGGTCTTTCTTAAGTCTTTCTCTTCTATTTTACCTCTTCCTTCTAGAACTAGACTTATAGATTTAGGAGTAACCTATACTACTTTAGTCTTTCTATCTTATAGTTATAAACCCGAGCTTATAATCTATCGAGCTAAGGAGGGCTAATAGATATAAATAGATTATAAACTATAATAGAAGCTATAAGGAATAGTAGGAGCTAAAGTAGGAATAGTAAGTATATTATTCTTCTATAGGTTAGAGCTAAACCTAAAAGATATTAGCTTAAATAAGTTATATAATTATTATTATATAGTTTAGCCTATCTTAGTATCTTCTACTAGATTACTAACTAGACTATATATTCTAATATTAGATATAGATAGAGCTAGACTAGCGATAGATAGTACTAGTCTAGTAATATTCTTACTTCTAGCCTTTAAGGCTTCTTTCTTATTATCTTTATAGGCCTCGTAGATCTTATCTTCTATAGACTCCTATATTTCTTATATACTAGTTTATATAACTTTACGCTCTTTAGCTATCTACTTTATAAGCTAAGCCTTTAGATCGGTAGAGCTATCCTTATATCTATTTAGACTATTCTTAGTAGCTAATAGGTATTAAGATATCTTATTAACTTAATCTTCTTTAGAAGAGAAAAGGGAACTACTAATATAGCGGCTCGATATAGAAACTACTATTAGAGGCTTCTCTAGGCTAGAATCTCTAGTAGTAGGCTTACGATAAGATCTAAAGTTCTCGAAGCTACTAGTATTACTATATAATAGTAGATTAATTATAAATAGGACGTCCTTACGTCTACTACTACTAGTTACGATAGGAGTCTCTTCTATAGCTAAGAGGTCTTATATCTTCTAAGTAGGCTTAGAAGGAACCTAATACTTCCTATAACTATACTAATTATTATCCGAAGCTAATATTTTAGTAGTAGACTTATAGTATTCCTCTAGCTAGTAAGTAAAGTACTTATTCTATATCTAGTCTTAAGCTAGCTAGTCGACCTTCTATATAGTAAGACGAGCTAAGTTAGATATAGAAACCTAGATACTAATAACCTCTAAACGAGTTAGAAGCTTAGATACTTAGTCCTAATCTTCTATATTATTAATAGACTTAGTATTCCTCGATACTAATCTTAACCTATAGAAGGAAGCTTTAGTAATTAGTTCGTTATACTACTAAATAATAGTAGTAATACGGTATTTAAGGTCTTCTATAAAGATTCGTATAGAGTATTCGTAGAGCTTCGAGAAGGCGAGAAGATTATAAGTATTAGAGACTAGATAGTCGTATTCTTCTTAGTTCTCGAGTAATTTATAGTCTTTAAAGATAGCTACTATAAGCTCGATATCTAGTAATACTATATAGATCTAAGATATATAACTAATTCGAGGTCTTTCTATAGTTATAAGAACGATAATCTTAGTTTAGATTAGTAAAAGCCGTTTAGTAGACTCGATACTAATATCTATACTAGTAGCTAAGATCTATAGCTTATATAGTAGTAACGCTAATATCGTTACTCTTACTAGTATATATAATAGTTAAGAATATAGTTAATATTATAGCTTCGATCGAGTAGTAAATATAGAGATCTTTATTTTAGTAAAGGAATCTAAGAGAGATACTAAGGATTATATCTATAACTACTTATAAGCTTTAGAGATCGCTTCCTTTAGTAAATAAGGATATAAATAAAGGCGATTTAAGGCTATTAGTAGTAGGAGATAGTAGATTTTAGTATAGTTTTAAGAGCTTTATAGATCTAAGGTTTATTACTAAGTAGCTATCGTATATAGCGTATATACTAGTTTTAATAGTATAGAAGGTTAATATTAAGTAGATTAAGGAGAATAATTCCGTAATACTAGAGAACTCTATATTAGTAGATTAGTAGATACTTAGTATCTAAATAGTCTATATAGAGATAGTTAGTACTAAAGGCTAGTTTCTAGTAGTAAAGCTACTAGTTTATTATAGTATTAAATTATAGAAGTATATTATCTAATTCTAAGTCTATTTACTATAGAAGAAGATAGGTATCTATAGATATATACCTATCTAAGTAGTATCTATAATAGAGAGCTTAAAAAGTATACTTCTAAATAAAAGTCGATTTTACTATTTATATTCTTTTACGATTATTACTATTATTAGTATAAAGTTATAAAACGTTATATATTCTTAGTTACTATAAAGCCGCGAGTTAACTTTACTAGTTAAAGCTAGTAGTAATTAGTAGAGAGAGTAGATCTATACTAAGGTATATTTTCTTTAACTAGTAAGATTACTAATATAGAAGAGAAAGAAGAACGAATAAGATTCTTATTAGAAGATATAGAAGATAGAGTAAACCTTACTATCTCGTAGTATAGAGTCTAATAGATATCTTTATTAATAGTTTAAGTAGAGAATAGTTATATATATAGTAGAATATACTATAAAGAAAATAGCTATAGCTTTAAGCCTAATCTATAATCTTTCTATTATTAGAACTACTTAAGGTTAAATATATATCTCTATATAATAATTTTCTTCTTTACCGGTTTTTAAATATTTATAGTAAGCTTCTAAGTTTTAAGTAAACTCTACTTTACTAGCTCCTTTAAGCTAAGATAGTAGTAATCTAGCTAAGAGGCTATCTAATAGCTTCGTACTATAATTAAGTTAGTATAAGAATACTTTATCGAGCTTATTTAGTCTACTTAGTAAAGATAGCTATTAAGTAGCTAAGATATATATCTTCTAAAATAGCCTCTAAGGACGATTATTTAATACTAGTAAATACTAAGAAATCTAAGCTAGTAGATCTTATAATTATAGAAAAGCGTAAAATTTAAATCTAAGTATCTTTTTATAATTTCTAGATACCTCTTTTATCTCGCTATTTTAATTAGAAATAGATATCTATATAAGATATATAATATATATACTATTATATATCTAGATAGATAATCTTCTAAGATCTTACTATTACTACTATTTCTACTACTATCCTATCTCTCCTATTTTTTATCTATCTACTAAGTACTCTTCTATATTTAAAATTTTAATTTCTAAAATTTTAGATATTTAAAATTTTTAATTTTTAAGATTTTAGTAATCTAAGAATTTTATATTTAAATAAGCTAAACTTTTAAGATCTATAATTTAAAATTTTATAATATTATAATATAATATTTTAATTCTTCCTAAAACTTAAGATATCTATCTACTTACTTAATATATTATTATAGAATATAACTTTTAAGTTACGACTTATTATCTACGATAATATCTATTACGAAGAGTCTTATATTCTATAACTATATGTGATACATCACTTCTGAAACAGGCCTTAGTCAGCTTGATGCCTAAGGTTAGGGTACCTGGAAATTGCAAAAAGGTACTTGGATTTAAATTTTGCGCGGAAAAGTTGGAGCGCTACATGCAAGGCTTCATCGCAGCCATCAACAAGCGCGACTTTGATATAGAAAATTCGCCAGCATGGAGCCATACAGACCCTAGCTTCAAAGGTGAAGCAGAGCGGCCTCCCGGCGATTCGGATCTGGCTGCGCCCGGGATGAGCTCACTCGAGGAGAATATGGCCATGTTTGTGTACATGGCAGAGACGAATCCAGATTACCACATTCGAATCTTTGATCTCAGCACCGAAATCAATGAAAAGAAGGATAAGGCCACGATGTTCTGGAATGGCGAGACAAGTGGACTTGTAGGCGGCGTAGTGCTCCCCTCAGTGGGCATGTGCGAGTTTCGCTTGTTTCCGGGTGGAGAATGGAGGTGCACTTCTTTTCGTGGTGCTCGTGGAGCCAGTGATGGCATACCGGACGCTGCTGTCGGTGGTGTGTAAGCATCGAGCCTCATGGCAAGCGCGTCCAGAACGAGGTTCGTCAGACCTGGACAGTCCCGAACAGAAGCCGTGTATGACGCCGCCGCCGAGTGGTGAACAGACGACAGCTCTGACTGCGTGTCACGGCAGCCGCACATACAGTCAAGCAGTGCATCTCGAAGACGTCGACAATGCGAAGTGCAAAATGAGAGAGGACGTGCTACAACATGGCAAGGAGTCGAGCTCCGTACCCAATCTTGATGCCAAGGATCGCATGTCGTTCGCACGTTCTCGGCATGTGTCTGACAGCGTCCGGGGGCAGAAAATCTCTGGAGAAGCCGAGAGCCGCGACTCCGTGTTCGTCGTCTTATACGCAGACCTGACGCAGCCTCGTGCAATTCTGTACGTAAAACGAATTCTTCCTTGCCACTACCGTACCTGACGCTAAGCTGTTTCAGTATAGGGAATCCAGGAACCGAGTCTGATCCTGGGAGTGAATACCAAAAGCATTCTGGAACGTCACGTCTGACAGTGGAAACACAACGTTCGTTTTCTTCTTGCGTGTGCTCCCTTGCACTTGCCATCTCGAAATATATACGGGACTATCCGTGACATGCCTGCCATGTTTGAATACCAGCATCGACTTCCAGGCTTTTCCAGCTCACTCACAACTTCCACAATTGACCAACACAATGAACGTCCCATCTGCATCATCGATACCCAGCGAGTCTGACGATGACCCCGATATTTCCCAGACTGGGACCAATGTTGCGTCAAGAGAGCACAGGGGGAGAGTGCGATTCATTTCGAATGCTGCGACACAGCAACCACAAGCCCCGCCTGTGCCCTCAGCAGCCATCACATCTGATCAGATCCAAGTTCCACCCCGACCTCATCCGATCCTACGAGGAAACTCTAGAGATGCAGTGACAGCTATTCACGATCATGGCGAGAATCCCGAATCTGCAGCGGCTCAAATTAGAGCCAACACCAGGGCAAACAGGGCATGGGGAACTTCAACATCTAGTTCGCGAAGCTCGTTCGACTCAACTGCATATACCGAGACAGGAGACAGTGATGATCATCATCTTCTGAGAAATGATCCAAGCATCCCTTTGCAAAGTCTCACACACAGTAGACACGTGCGAGAGGCCAGTGGCGAGAGCACAAATACTTTCGATCGAACGACGTCCGCAGAGTCGCCGCAGGTCAGTCCAACAGCGCAGGACTTTCCGACAGGATATACAGCAGTGAGAACTGCGGAACGACACGATGAGAAGCGATCCAAAGGCGAATTGGACGAAATCTACAATGCTAGCTATGATGGCTCTTATGCGGTCCCTAAGCCGGATCACTACCGGGGCGGAGTACTATCTCAGCTGCTCAAGCTTTCAAAACGAGCAGATTTCCTCGACTCCCGTCAGAGCATGCCAAAATCATCACATCCAGACACTCCGGGCCATAAGAGGACACCTTCAGGAACAGACACGGGTGCAACGACTCCTGAGCGACGAAAGTGGTACGACTCGAACGCGTCGCAAGACACATTGGCGACGCTCATCGGCGCTTCGGCAAATCTAGCAAAGCCAGCACAACCTCAGAGCGACCCCAAAAGACCTAGACCGCCTCACAAGCGCGCGCATAGTATGGCTGGCCGTCTTAGCCAGCTATTGAATCAAGAGGAGATGCGCGTCAAAGTCCACATTGCTGGCACTCTAGCACGTCAAGAGTTCATTCTGAAGCTGTGTCGCGCTCTCATGCTCTATGGTGCCCCAACGTAAGTCGTGTCGTCGGGTCCTCACTTGCTTAAGCTAACTCTCACAACAGTCATCGGCTTGAAGAGTACCTCACCATGACCTCAAGAGCGCTTGAGATCGAAGCTCAATTCCTCTACATTCCAGGGTGTATGATCATCTCTTTTGATGACACTGAGACGCATACCACCGCCGTGAAGCTTGTGAGGCTGGCGCAAGGCATCGACCTCGGACGACTAAAAGATGTCCACAGAATCTACAAGGAAGTTCTGCACGACGTGATTGGGGTAGAAGAAGCAACCGGCCAGCTGGACGAACTGATGGGCCAAAAGCCTAAGTTCCACCCTTGGCTCCGAGTGCTGGTGTTCGGCATTACCAGTGTTACCGCTGCTCCATTCTCATTCAGCGCCAGGCTGATTGATCTGCCTATCTGCTTCTTCTTTGGATGCCTTGTAGGCACTATGCAGCTCATCCTGGCTCCGCTTTCTCCGCTCTATAGCAACGTTCTGGAAGTTTCTGCTACGGTCATCGTGAGCTTTCTGGCGCGAGCCTTTGGCAGCATTCGCGGTGGAGACTTGTTCTGCTTCTCTGCTTTAGCACAAGGCGGAATAGTCATGCTCCTGCCAGGGTACATGTTTCTATCTTCGTCACTCGAATTACAAGCACGAGCGATCGTGCCAGGATCTATTCGGATCGTTTACGGAATCGTTTACTCCCTCCTCCTAGGATTTGGTATCACAATTGGCGCAGCACTTTACGGACTGATGGACCAGAACGCAACCTCGAACCTTACCTGTTCAAATCCGATTCCTGGCCTCTACGCATTCATCTTCGTGCCATTCTTCGTCTTATGCATCAGCATACTTTATCAATCAAAATGGAAGCAAATGCCAATCATGGTCGTTATCGCCTTTGCTGGATATGTGGTAAACTACTTCAGTAGTCTTCGATTCCCTACGAGCCCTCAGATCGCCAGCGGATTTGGAGCTTTCGCGGTCGGCACATTGGCCAACTTATATTCAAGATTTCGACATGGTGTCGCTGCCGCGATTCTGGTTCCTGCCATCTTCACTCAGGTGCCTGGTGGCCTAGCGAGCAACGGAGGGCTTCTGAGTGGTCTTCAAGTCGCAAATGAAATTAACAATGCCACGAATGCAATCAATGGAACTGCTGCCAATATGGAGGCCAGCATGAATCCAAATTACGTGGTTTTCAATGTTGCCAGCAGCATGATCCAGATTGCAATAGGTATTACCGTCGGCCTGTTCATGAGCGCCTTGGTGGTGTATCCGTTAGGCAAGCGGAGGAGTGGTTTGTTCAGCTTCTGAAGCAAGAGCTATGATCTCACGATCAAATACAATATAGTTCATGATAATGAATCGCGAGCAAAGTCGCCACGTGAGACCTCTGATCACATCCGCATCTCAACAAGCCTTCTTCACCAGTAATGCCCGCCACTAGTATTCAGTAGACTTATGCATTGACTGGCAATCACCACACAATGAACAAAAGAAAGCCACAATGATCCGAATAGTACGAATAAACTGAAGGAATGGAGCCAAAATTCGTGTGCACACAGTAAATTTATCCTCCTCTACTAAAATGAGCGAACTAGCAAGATCTGGCCAAGGATCCGCAAAACAATCAGGAAACAACCCCCTCCCCTTCATCCCCAATGCTATCCGACGATCATTCTCTGATTGACCAGCTAGAATTCGTGCCCAGACCTCCGTGCTTTACTTGAAGAGAATGCCGCCTGTCGCTCACATGAAGCTGTCTATGTGGTGAGGAAGTCAAGGACAGCTTGAAGAGAAGCGATGGCTTCCTGGAGCTGCAAGACTTCGTTGACGTTGCCAGCGGCTGCGGTCAACTGGACTTGGAGGGCATCGATTGCCTCGTTCAATTGGGTGATGAGGCCGTCTTGTCGGACTGGATGGCGTTAGTGTGAGGTGAGAGATGGAAGGGGTGTAATACCTTGAAGTCCGGCGGCCGCGTTGGGAGTTGCAAGACCGTGGACGGTGGTGAGGCCAATCAGACCGACGACGAAGGCTGAGAACTTCATGTTTGCGGTTGGAAATTGTCTGACGTTGCTGGTAAGCGAGGGCTGAGTCTTTCTTGCTGGCTTGATTGAGATGGGAGCTGGTCGATGATTTCTTCCACGGTGAAGATCTAGTCGACTTATATATTCTGGATCATCCAGAGTGATCGAGCGATTTGATTCCCAAGTTCTGCACGCATGTTCGACCGACGTTCTCCTTCCCGTCCATGGTGGAGTAATTGGTAGATTTGCCAGGCCTGTGTGCTTTTCTCTGTCGACGAAGGTGTGTTCATCATCCCGACTGCGGCGATTCCGTCTGCTCATACATGCCGAAGCTCTTGTAATGGCTGTATAGCTCCACATGGCTTCTCCCGTGCGCCATGCTGTTGTGTAACATTGACAACCCGGAAACAGGTACCCGCGGCGGACGTGAAGCCTTCCGAATAAAGTTATGCTTTCAATCGCGATTGAGACTGATTGTTCGTTTTGCTGTGCCTTGTTCGTCCGTTTGGGTCTAATGCCAAGTGTTTGGCGGCTTTCAACCACGAGATGGTCACACGAAGCAGCCACTGCCAGGGTCACCACACCTTGCTTGGAGCCTCCCGTGCATGCTCAGAATGTTGCGTTTTGTAGAAGAAATTCGTCCGCTATTATCTGTGGGTGCCACAGCCAGCTAGAGAACCATCTCATGCAGGCAATCTCACGTTCTCGCTCTCGTCTGATCATCGGTGCTGAGACTGAAGCCCGCAGCAGGGCTTCTCTTCCAACCTTCAGGACCGTGAGCTCCAGAAGAAAATGACACTTTTCCCTGAACTTTACGCTTCGGCGTATGGAAACAGGCTGCTGAACAAGATAGTCTGCTCGGAGTGAAGCGCTCACTGCCATTGACCCATACGGAAATCTTGACGCCTCCTATACATTTCCGCATGGTCGAGTCCATGCGGTAAAGTCGGATCCATCCTTTTAGCCTAGCTTACAAGCTCTTGGGCATTTTTTGCGCAATTGTTCGTCGACGTAGCAGCTTCGAGTCTCGGGCTGGTAAGGAGCAAGGCCGCAGTAGTGACATTGTTGCCATCAATAGTCTTCTCCGTTCGTGCGGGACAACCGCTCAGCTCCAGCTTTGTGTTCCATCAGCAGCTTCACCACTCGCAAAATGCTCCAAGTAATTCTTTGGACACCTTTGCTGACTCGTCATCCATATCAGCATCCTCAAAAGACCATTGAAATTCACATGTGCCAGGAGAACGATGTACCCTGGGTGTGTGGTGATTGCCTTTCATCCCTCTGAATGAACAGGTATGCGAGCGTCCACTCAAGTCCCAGCTTCACGACTTAGCAACACAACGGCAGTATTGATATATGTGAGACAATGGCGTTGGCGAGAATGTCCCGGACGTGTAGGCTGCTCTGTTTTTGCGAGAGAAGGACCACTGGTTAGTATCTCCAGGCAGGATAGTGGTTGGATGACTTCTTGCAGATAGCATCAAGGTGCCCGAATACACTGGCCAAGATTCACGAAGCATAGAAGACGGTCGAGATGCCAGACTTTATCGCGAGCTGCGTTCTTCCTCATCATTTCGAGAGCTTTAAGCCCAGTACGTCAGGGTGACTACTGTGTTCACAAGATTCACCAACCAAGCTGGAATCTTGCGACTCGGTATAAGTGTCTCGAATGGAGCGGCCATTGGCACGTGTCTGTCAGCATGAGAAGCACCTATACCGTCTCGATCCATGTCGAATATCAGCTCGCTTGCGGCGGAGAAGATTCTACCCGAATGGTGCCATTCTGACATGATTTCCTTCGGGACGAGTAGCAGCCAGCCAATTGAGATTTGGTAGTGCACGGCGAGTCGGTGTCGATGCTTGCAGTACTTTGCAACGGTACACGACGGTGTTTGCAACAAGTCGTTGAGTTGAGATTTTGCTTCGCCACGCACGCGCGCCAAAGCCCGAGCTTACGATGGTTTCAGCTAGACAAGGTCGGAGCGTTGTGGCGATGCTCGCCAAGCTGCTGCTGTGCGAGCGCAAGCAGCACTGTAGGCAGATGCAGCGTGAATAACGTGAGCATCAGGCGACAGCGCAGTCAGATAGAGAGATTGTTGGCCTTGCGGGCCTGGTGCATCGGCATAGCATGCCATGTGCACAGTAGGGTAAAGTGACAATAATCTTGTGAAGCCAAGCTCAGGCTTGTGGTGGTGAGGCTGCTGTTGCCGCGAGAGACCATCGCTCCGACTGCTGGCTGGCCTGTTGCTTCCACCAGTTCCTCCTCATCGAACTGCACTCCCGCCAGCACCAGCACCAGCTCCAGCTCCAGCAGCCTGTGCATTGAAAAAGCAACACCTGCCATTTGACGCATCTTGCTTGCAGAGAACAGATCGGCGTGTGAGGCTCCCAATATCGCATCTCGTCGCGGTTTGGGCACGAGCGTACACAGCCGCCCAGCAAACATAGAGTAGCCGTTCTCTGCTCTGCTCTGCCGCTAAAGGTACGCGGGATCTACCTCGCCCTGTCCAAGCACTGCACTTCTGCACCTCTCCATCTTCCCTCGACCAACGCCATCTCCCTCGTCCTTCAAAACACCACTCCACGATTGCAGCGATCGCTCACCACCGCTGCAGCACTCGAATTCCCGACCTGGGCGCTCATTAACCGGTCGCGCAGATGGCGGAAATCCGTCGCAAGCTAGTCATTGTTGGTGACGGTGCCTGTGGAAAGACTTGTCTGCTCATGTAAGTCTCTACCGGCATCCCTCGATGCATCAATCCGCGCATTACTGACTCCGCCGCCAGCGTCTTCTCCAAAGGCACTTTCCCAGAGGTTCGTTGCACACTGTCCACCGCCCCTTTAACCGCCCGACCGCGTCATCACCAGCGATAAGGCCTGCCATACCTGGACCACATTCGACGATGAGCAATGCGGACACTTACTGATGAGAATGACTACAGGTCTACGTCCCAACTGTCTTCGAGAACTACGTCGCCGATGTTGAGGTGGATGGCAAACACGTTGAGCTAGCGCTATGGGATACGGCTGGTCAGGAGGATTATGACCGACTGCGACCGCTTTCATACCCAGACTCGCATGTCATCCTCATCTGCTTCGCCATCGACTCGCCCGACTCGCTTGACAACGTGCAAGAGAAGGTATGCATAAGCTCACGTGCTTCTTTGCGAGAACACGAAATGCTGATTGGTTGCGCGTTCACAGTGGATCTCAGAAGTCTTGCACTTCTGCCAGGGCCTGCCTATTATCCTTGTTGGCTGCAAGAAGGATCTCAGATATGACCAGAAGACGATTGAGGAGCTGCACAAGACGTCGCAAAAGCCGGTAACACCAGAGCAGGTACGTCCCGATAAGGCCATCCCGCAGCTCTTACGATGTCGCGAGGATCAATGCTAACCCGCCTCGCAGGCTGAGGACGTCCGCAAGAAGATTGGAGCACAGAAGTATCTTGAATGCTCCGCCAAGACCAACGAAGGCGTCAGGGAAGTCTTCGAGCACGCCACGCGCGCTGCTCTGCTCACACGGAAGAAGAAGGAGAAGAAGTGCTCTATCCTGTAAACTACTTCACCCCATTGTCATAACATCATACTTCGGCGATTCACAACCAACACTACTTGCGTCTTCCGCGTCTGACTGCTACTATAACGACCCGCACGTAAAACTTCGAGACAACCGGCAATGCGACCACACGAGCAAACTAAGAACAGCTAATTGAAAGAAGAAGATGAGTGGAAGAGTTCAGAGAAGTTTCGATGCAGCGACTCTTCTGCCGCGAACGAGCTGCCATTGCACTTCTTCAGGAACGAAAGGAAGGGAGTATGGGGGCTGATTGAGGGACGGCAGGAAGGCAGGATCAGGATCTCCGGGCATCAATCAGCTGGCTGAAGCTGCTCTCTCTTTTTTGATCACAACATCAGTCGGTGGATAAGTGGTCCTTTGAGTATCTGCTCCTTGTAGTGTCATGTATTCATGGCACATACTGTACCTGCTGGCGTTTAATTGGTTTCCTGAGGGCATATCTCTGGTTTTCTCATTACGACTTTTCATCTTTTCCTCTTTCCCTTGACTGCACATGCATGGCCTTGACCGCATGAAGTGAGCCATAGCACGTGTCAGCGAAGCGAGCTAGATGGCAAAAGGTGCCATTGCTGTCGCAGCAAACAAAGACAGCGACAACGACTTCTTGCTTTGATCCATAAACAGCTTGGATATCCAGCATAGCATTCAGCGGCCGACCGAGACATCGATACCACCTTGCACAACTCGAAGCATTGCAGACTGAGACCGTGGGCCGCTAAGGCTGAAGGTTCTAGACCGTGCCGCGGCCAGGGAAAGCAAGGCAGATTGTGGTGTGGTTGTCACTGCAGCATCAAAGCCACGCGGCGAAAGCCTGCAGACATTTCGAAAGCCGGCCGATCTATTCGCGCTGCCGTCGAACCTTTCTTTGAGCGTTTGTCTGGCTCGTTCACAGGCTCGAACCAGGCTTGAACCTGGAAAACCGCGGACCCCAGAAAGCAAAATAATAATACATCATCGTTTTCTTGGTTAGGTTCAGCTTCAGTCGTAGTAGTGGGGGACGCGAATTTGACGCCTAAGGATCAAGCGCGACGCCATCACTCAGCAAAATCACTTTGCCGCGACTCGCACCACACAACCTACACCTCCCTCTCCATTGGAGCCTCGAGAATCAAGCTTGCGACCGCCGAGCACACCGACCACATTCCAATTACCGACCATTCGAGACAAGAAGAGGAGAACAAGTGTGCAGCTCGACATCTGAACTGCACTGCACTGCACTGCACCACATCCAACACTTGAACATCGGAAGAGGAAGAGCAGGAAGCAGAAGCGACTCATTCTGCGGCCTGGTCTGTCTTGCTCGAGACACGGACGACACACCACACCTATCACAGCGCGAACACATGCATCTGTGTTGCCAACAACAACTACAGTCGCAATGTCTCCTCCGGTGATTTGATCATCGGTCCCTCTTGGTAAGTATCAAGTCGCGTGCTTGATCCTTTTTTTGGTTTTGCGTTGCTCGAGTTGGCTACTCGGGCAGTTGGTGGAGGTAGAAGAGAAGGGGTATCGTGCGCAGCTGGCTCCTGCGCGCATTCTGGGAGGACGCTGAGGACAATTTCGGACATTTGCAGCAGTCGCATCTTGAGAAGCTGCGACACTGACTTAGAACCCAGGGCTCCCACCCGAGTCGATACAGCCGCTCTTTGTGACTGTCTCGGTTACCCATACTTACAACCGAATACACACACCATCCCGACCTATACTCGCATTCACTACATCCACATTACTTCGCTACATACAGGACAAGACTCTTGACAGTGATCGTGAAAATTTGGAGTCGACCAATCCGATCGTGTGAATAGCATGCCATTCCTAGGCAACGGTATATTCACTAGCGGCGAAGGCATCGCATCTGTCCTGGTCCACAAAAAGGGCAGCGCCCCCGAAATGACAACGATGGACCAGACCTGCAGCGAGACCGCTCCTGCGGTGCAACATAGTATAGAGCAGAACAACGAGGATCGCATGGACTGCGGTAAGTTTACGCAAGATACTGCTCCCAGAGCCTATACCCACTGAACGCGCGAACATTCTTACGCTGTCGAGCCGTGCTAACGAAGCCTCAGCGGAGCCAACGTCTTCCCAAATGCCTTCTCCACCAGACTCGAGGTCTCCAACGCCTCGCTTCAACCTCGACAAGTGTCCAAAGCGCCTGTACCCACTGATACCGCCAAAGAATTACGGCGCGATCTATGATCATACCATGTACCGCAGCTCGTTTCCGCAACGCGAGAACATCGAATTTCTGGACTCTCTTGACCTTCGGTCTATCCTCACCCTTACGACCAAGAACGACCCATGCGACACTTACAACGACTTCGTCCGCGCGTCGTCTGTCAGGCACAAGATCATGGAACTGGAAACAAATAAGGAGGGCTCTATTAACATGAAGTCCGAGAATCTTTGCGAGGCGATCATGTTCGCGCTGAACCCGAACCACCATCCCGTCTATGTGCATTGCAATCAAGGTCGCCATCGCACGGGATGCTTAGTTGCTTGCATTCGCAAGCTTGACGGGTGGTCGATGGAGGAAATCCTGACCGAATACGACACCTACGCATCGCCCAAGCCACGAGATGGCGATATTGCCTTCATTAAGCAGTTCGATCCGAAGATCGTCCACATGTATGCAGAGCAGAATCCTCACCTGAAGTGGCGATCGGACTCAATCCTCGGCACCTTCGATCTTCTGGCAGGCATTTCCAGAACAGACATGGCGCTGCAAGTAGCAAATGGCTCCGTTGTTAGTGACACAAGCGAGCCGGGTCTGATGCTGGCAGCGCCACGGACTATTGATCCCGCACTTCTTAACGGTGCTGCACCTTTACTGAACGCGCAAGCAACAATCATCGACGCGGGTAGTGGTATGTCAGAGACCATCACTGAGGTCGAGCCAGTCGGAGATGATGAGATGGAGGATGTGGTTCCCAGCACACCACCGGAGACAGTCTCCCTGTCGCAGATTGCAGCCAAGTCATAGGAGGCAGCAGTGGCAGATCAAGAAAGGCGGGAATCCCAGCTCCTCTGCCTTGGGCTTCCAATCGAGCGAAAGACGTCCACGCTCGCGCGTGACCTCGGAATCATGCAAATTGAGACCAAGATGCACTTTTACAACAATTTCTGGGCCCTCGAATGCGATTTCGAAAGCGCGCTGGAGCAAGCGGCAGCACGAATATGGGCGCTATGAATTTCTTTTGTGACAAAAATTTGCCCGGCGTGGCGAACCCCATTGGATTTAGCGATGGCGCTGGAGGAATGCTCTGCAACTGAGCTCTGTTTTTACTACTACCATGCATGGACAGGATCGCCGCTCGTTATAGCAGAACAGCGGGCGAGAAACAGTAATACCAAGATACTGCGCAATACCAATGGCCCAAAGTATGGCCCTTCGCCTTCGCGCAGATTGTGCCGCTCTCATTCTCTCTTTCTAGTATTGTTGTGCCAACTTCTCACCTATCTTGCCTCGCTCCACCTCATATTTGGGACATCTAGCGCTCCTGGTCAAAGACTTCGCCAGGCTGCTTGAAGCAGACGCGGCTTATTGAGCTCTCCATTTTGGTTCAGAGCGGCAATGAGGTGAGCGGGTTCATTCTCAATCGTAAATCTTCGTCTGCTCTACGAGCTGGGAGGACAAGAGGACCAGAGCAGGAGTAAAATCTCACTGCGCAATTCACATGGGTATATAACTCGTCTCAGTCGAACCCTCGACATCAACAGGAGGAGCAGAATAGGTCCGACCACCACCACCAATATCTTCCTGAAAGTACTCCCTAGAGACCCTCTCATCGTCACTCTCCTCAACAACATTCCTCTCGCGCACTTCCTCCATCTGCGCCTTCGACAATCTCTGCTCCAGCCCACCTCTCAAATCAGCCGTGAAGTCCAGAGCCTGAGCTTGTCTCTGCCTCTTCAACTCCTCATTTAGAGCCGCTTGATCCCGAAGTCTGCTTGTGCCTTTCACAGTCCATTCGCTCCAAGTATGGCCATCAGTCTCCATGCGTCTTAGAGCATCGATCATGCCTCCCGAGTCTTGGTATTTCGCGTAGCCTTTCACCAGGGTGTTGTATGTGACACGATTAGGCTGAATGCCTTTTGTTCGCATGTAGTTCAGGACTTGTTCTGCGAGCCGCATTTGACCATGTCGGGTGAAGCCATCAACAAAGATTGACCAGGTGTAGACTGTAGGTTGACAGAATGGATTTTCTGCATCCTTTGGCCGATTCTTGCCTTGCATGTCCTTCACGAGTTCGGCGGCATATAGAAGGCCACGTTTGAATTTGATGAAGGTGCAGAGGAATGCATTGAAGGTGTGGTCGAAACGCGCCATGGACACAAATGGCTCTATGCCAGCCTCGGCGGCAGATTTGAAGCGCTGATAGAGCGCATGGGCGCCTTTCACATCTGCGTCCTCGCTTTGGAAGGTCTTCTCCAGGTAAGTGGCTATCATGATGTACATGTCGTAGTAGGTTGGCAAAGGACGATCTTCCGATGAACTCTCAATCTGTGAAAGCTTAGAAGGCAGTAGCCCGATTTCTCGAAGCGGTCCAAGGTCAAAGAGTTGAGCGTATGCATCTGCAACGATTTCAAAAGCGCGCTCGGGATTGTGTTTTGTATGGTGCAACGCCAAGCAATGAAGGATCTCGGTAGATAGTACTTCCTCCTTGTGGATGTCGATGCGCGAAAGGGCATCTCGGATGGTTGCATTCAGGATCTCAGCATCGTCTATGGTTGCTTTACAGCCCTTGAGAAGAATCGCGTAGGTGTATGCATCGGCCTGCAGACCATGATCGACAAGTGAATGATAGATAGAGAAAGCAGTCTTGAGGTCACCTGCCTCGACCGCATTCAGCATGACGATGTTGGCAAGCTGGTTGTTGAGGGACATGCCAATCTTGACCAGATTATCGACAATAACGATGCATGCTCGTAATCCTCCAGTCTGCCGAATGGACCTGCGAAGCAAGACTGCACAGTTGCTTCGGAATGCCCAGTTGTCCAAGGGCGCTCCGGCGGACTTCGCCTCGAGCATAGCGCTGAGAGCGAGATCGAACTGATCATCACTGGCGAAGGGTTTGCCGAAGTGCAACCAGGTAGACCAGTGCACTTTGTAAACTTTGCCAAAGTCTTTCATGTCCTCGAAGAATCGGACCCTAGTTTCCTTGGTACAGTAAGGGATGATGGGGATATACCACCTTCCGTGCCATTTGCCATGCAAAAAGCGGACCTTGCACCAAGCATCGGAAAGTGCGAAGGCCACGTCCACTAACTTGTCGATGGCAGACGTATTGACCTGAGATGAGTACAGCCATGCCAAGTATTTGAGAGAATACTGAATGCAAATGTTGTGCTGGTAGGCATGTCCGAAAGTCGCCAGCAGAAAGTTTAAAGAGCGATCAGGATCGTGGTGCAGGAGCCAGAGCAAAGCATATGGCCATAGACTTGGGCTGATTTTCTGGCGCAAGCAGCCTACGGTGACTTCTTCGAGTTTATCAAGTTCTTCAATAACTCTGTCTAGCTCATCGATGGCCTCCGGAACAATAGTTGGTGGTGGTAGCTCTCCGGCCTCGCTCTTCGATCGCGCGTCTTTGACATACTTGATGAGCCTGGAAACCTGAGTATACCACTTTGGATCCAGGCGAGCAGCGATCATCAGATCTAGCGTACTTCTGACCCTTTTATTCCCAGGATATAATGCCCAGACAGACTTGTACAACGTCGAGCCGGGCCTGAATCGAGCGTCTGGTTTGGCAGATAGCTTATACCGTCTCGACAGCTCAGATTTGCTCTGGCGTACTCTCTGTTGCGGAAGAAGAGCATGCTGTCCTGCATCGCCAGTTCTTGGTCCCTCTGATCTGAAAGTGTGATGGGTATTCTGGTGGAAAGCAGCAAACCCATCTGGCTCAGGGGTGGAAGCTCTTGCTCTCCGCCTCCGCCGTCGTCCTGTAGATGAAGGCACAGATGAGTCTCCATACGTATTATCCTCTGCCTCTTCCGCTACCGGCTCCGGCTCCCCATCATCTTGAGCGGGCTGATTGTTCTGCGTCACGGCATCACTTTCCCTTGGCCCCAGAATCAGGTCCAAGTAAGAGGACTCTGCGTCAAGGCTGGAGATAGCTTGCGTCCGACCACTCTTATTCTCATCTCTGCGGGAAGCGTAGCTTCGAGCAAGATGTTGTTGTCGCAAGTGCCATTGTGTGTGATTGGCGGGAGGTTGTGAGGACCATTTACGGAGAAGCGTCCGGAGTGCAGAGTGGCATGATGGCATAGGCGGACATTGAGGGTGAACTGTTTAGTCGCGTGTGCAGTGCATGCGTGCATGCGTGTATGTAGGTATGTAGCTCTGATCGAAGGTTTTCTCGGGAGTGCCAGGAGTGAGCTCCGCAACCGCAACCAAGCAGCCTCGACGCGAGTCATGTTCACTGGCTTTGCGATTTCTCCAAGCTCAAGAACTTTTGCGACACTTCACCGCCAACCAATATCCTAACACCTAACACAATACCACACAAAGAGACCGTGTTCGACAATGGCTTCCATACAGGCTCTCAGCTCAGCCGCACAAGACAGAAAAGCCCGTCTGGCCCAGCTCAAATCACTCAAACGAAAACAGCCAGACACCACGGAAGACCAGCAAGATGAAGCAGCACCAGCACCTAAGTCACCACGGCAGGAGTCTACTCATGAAAGCTCTGAAGTGACCTCAAAATATCTCTCAGGACGAAACTACGACGCCGAAACACGAGGCGCAAAGCTCGGCTTCGAAACAGCACCAGACGAAGGGAAAGAGACACTCGAAAAGAAAGCCGCAGCACTCGCCGCAGAAACCAAGCGACAAGCAGAAGAGGAAGAAAAAGCCGCCCAACCTCTCGACCTCTTCAAACTCCAGCCCAAGAAGCCAAACTGGGATCTTAAAAGAGATCTCGATCGCAAACTCGATATCTTGAATGTGCGCACCGACAATGCTATTGCGCGGCTGGTTCGAGAACGAATCTCGGGTCAACAGAAAGCTGCGCAAGCCAGAGCGGCGCAGGCGAGCACAAATGGTGGTCAGCAGACATCATCACAAAGTGGAGATGTCGAGGCTATGGGTATCGAAGGCACAACTCTTGTCGAGGCGACAAATATCAGGGAACGCGAGGATGAAGAGGAGGCGAGACGGGAACGTGAGGAGGAAGAGGCACTGCTTGATGGAAGCTGAGTTGAAACGTGAAATGGTTGGTGGTCAGCAAAGCTAGGATATCCAACCATGTGCACGTGATGGTCGAACATTGCCCTGAAGTCGAAGAACGAATTCAGGCTAACTCCCCGAACTGAGCGACTTGCAGGAGTGCGACCGTTCTCGAACATGACCGGGCCGGGGGCTGAAGGAGGGTCGCGACCAAAAGAAGCATGTTCATCGTGAGATAATTTTCCTCGCGGTAGTCGCGGCTGCTGCTTAGCGAAATGCGTGCGATCAGCGCATGAAGCGTGAGCATGGAAATATGGCACACGCACGCGAACGCCGCTTGCAATTGATGACAGGCAACACGGGTAGTTTTCTTGATTGAAAGACCGACCCACAAGCAATATTTCCCCAGGTTTCTCGCTACCGCGAAGAAGTGCGAGCACATGTATGGACGACAAGACGAGGAAGGCAGGGACCCAGAGTTGCCCAGCATTTTCTTTTTGGCAGACCATGCACGCACGAGGCAGGCAATGCACGATCCCCAGACTTTTACCCTCCGCTTGTGGCGTTCTTAGCGTAGCGTTGTGATGATGCGCATATTGAACACACTTCGCACGCTTCGGACATCGGAAGAAGGAGAAATGTCTTAGAAGGCTGGCCGGGCTGGCTAGTAGATCGATGGTCGAGGTTTCACCTCAGCTGGAGTCGACTCCGCGGAAGGGAGACATCATTAGTATAGTGGTGTGCAGCCTGTAGTCTATAGCATTCTCACAAAACAAGAAAGATAGCAAACTGGCCCAGACATCTCGCAAGCAATCCCCTTGAACTCAAGCCGCTTGGTGTACGGCATCAACCGCTCCAAGCGAAGACATATGCAGGTTTTTACGATCGAGGAAAGGCGTGATAGACAGAGATATGAGAGATGTGTGTGCTTTCCCCGCAGGTTCGTGAAGGATTGACAACCTGAATGCGGACAACGCTATGCTCTTTCCAGCATCCATGTGTGCAGCCATAGAATATTACGGAGGAATTGCGTCTCCGAACCTGCGTGTGCAGGGGCAGATCATACGGAGCAGGTGGGCAGATGTTTAGGATGTGTTGTGATCTCTGCTCTTGCGAACATTCGAGATAGATCCGAGCAGTTTGAGATAGCGTTGACCGCGATCGCATGTGTTCCTCGCTATCACTTCAAGCAGATCATCAGGTAAGGGAGGTGCAGCTCAACTGCTACCTGCGAATTGCTTGGGACACTCCTCCGATTCATGAAAGTCTGTGAAAGTGATGAGGTCTGTGGTGTTAATGATCAGCATTCGTAGGCTGGAAGGACGCAAGTAGTGTCCGATTAGTGAGTTAATACCCGCAGAGTAGCGTTTGCGCTGTGCATCCGGCATCAGCCATACAGATGGTTGAGATTGGGCGAAGCTAACCTGGCCTGCATGTACTTTGTACCTTATATTGAGAATCTCTCGTTGGTCCAAGCTTGAAAGACGGAAGTTGCTTGATGCTGGTCACGGTGACGATGTTCTGATGTAAGTCGTAGAAGAGCGCAAATTACTTTCGCCTCTGGTTCTGGGTGTTCTGTTGACGATGGCTGCAAAGTGGTGAGGATTGGGAAGTGATCAGAGGGATTTGGCAGGGCAGATCCTTTGAACGGTTGAGAAAAATAGCATCGGTCCTGGTCTCTCTTGTTTCTGGTGGGAAGGCCGGAGGAGAGATTGCCAAAATTCAAGGTGGCCAACATTAGAATGACATGGCGATATGCAGACGCTCGGGCCCTGGGCGGGCATTTTCGTCTTCAGTTGCCTGTCACTTTTTCGATAGCGTGTACGATGATAGGGTCGTCGCGGGTGCGATTTGACGCAGATGCGCAGGCGGGAGACCGACCAGCATCGCATCGTCGCCCAACGTGGATGCCAGCGTTGACTACTCGAGGCATTTCGAAGATGGCCTGCACGGAGTTGACGGGCCTGCAGCACATGTGTTGGCTCCGAAGCCGTCTTGTTGACCATGTCTCGCATGTCCTCAGCCGTTGGTCGGCGACTCGCGTGCGTTTTGAGTGAGAAAGAAACTCGAGACTCGAGAGGCAGCTCTTGGCTGCTGCTATCCGCCCCAGCATCACAGAAGCGGGCTCGGAAGGCTTTTTCCAATCTCACCAATCACAAAGCGGCACTCTTGAGCCAAAGTGGAGTTTCACTCGAGCATCCGCTCTCTCAACTTCGATCTTCACGTTGCTACCGCTAGCCAGCGTTTCTTCCATTCTCACCATAGTTCCTGTATACTAGCCGTTCCTTTCAATTGTTGTTTTGAAAGGTGCAGCGCGTCCACGGCCGTCACACAGCGCCGCTCCCATCGCATTCTGTGAGACGACCGCAGTTCTCAACAGTTTGAGTGCTGCGCTTGGCGTCTACCATGATACCGACCGAACGACGGCGACCCTTCGATTCTTGACGATCCGACACTGCAATTCAATGTCCAGCAGGAGCCAGTGCGGGTAGGCGTGTGTTTTGGCAGCTGCTCGAAGCAGGCGATTTTGCGTCTGCGCTGAAAGCAACTCTCGACTGGCTTTGGCTTTGGCAGCTTGGAGAGGGAGCACAGACGTTGGTTGGGACAGCGGGGCGTCAGGCAGAGGCAGGCCGCCATGTCAACGGATGAGCACAACGACGATGGGCAGGAATCGCGGTCGCAGGGAAATCATACTGGCCACGATGTCGAGTATACACCCAAGTCGGAGATGCCGCCCAGCTTGAATGTCATCACGCCCAGTGCTGTCGAGGGAATGGTACAGGCAGAGGCAGAGGCAGCTTCGAAGCCGGACTACTTTACGCTACACCCCGCATCCGCAGAATCAGAATCAACCACAGAGACAGCACTGCTCCACCAAAGCCAGGCGCAACCACAGTCACAGCCATCGCTGCCGCGCACTCGATCGAACCCTTCACCAGCAGCCAGTGTTTCCGGGAGCGATGTGTCGGGTCCGCGAGCGCACAGCGAAACTGCAGCCAACCCGCCGTCATTGCTACCACTATCGTCGCCGCGTCCAGCAGCGCACACGGCCATCTCGAGTCTCAGCATCGAGAGCACCGAAAGTTCGGCCACTGTCCGTCCCTCGCGCCCGGGCTTGACGACACAGGTCACTTTCCCCAGCCAAGCACTTGCGGAACTGCACAAGCAGAAGTACCCTGCTTCCTACATTCCCACGTATATGCGCGGACCCCATGTCAACACTTTTTCGTCCGCGATAGCCTCGCACTACGGACGACCTCACCGCGGCATCCAGACTTCGCACAACTCGCCGGCGATCACGCCGAGTCCCGCCGGTTTGTTCAACCCACAGGGCCCAGCGTCTGCTGTGCCCTTAGAAACGGAGTCAGATGCATCGGGCACGTATGCTAGTCCCTTCCTGCACTTCACGCACACCCACGCTCCCAAGGAGACTCATACCGCCGATGTCGACATCGATCCGGTTTCTGGTCGCAAGGTGATCAACAACTACGAGATCATGGACGAGCTCGGCAGAGGCACGCACGGCAAGGTCAAGCTTGGTCGCGACTTGTATCATAGGGAGAACTATGTCGCCATCAAGATTGTCGAGCGTTTCTCGAAGCGACGCAAACTCGGGAGATTAGGCACGACCGAAGATAAGGTCAAGAAGGAAGTCGCCATTCTCAAGAAGGCTCGTCACCCAAATGTGGTGGCACTTCTCGAAGTGATCGATGACCCGTCGCGAAAGAAGGTGTACATCGTGCTGGAGTGGGTGGAGAAGGGTGAAATCATCTGGCGAACTAAGGGCCCCAAGGAGATAGCGATGGTGGAAGCTCGCAGGTACAACAGAGAAAAGAGCGGCCATCAGGACGAGCGAAAAGCAGCGGAGGATCGAGCCGTGCTGGATGAAGCCAAGAAACGACTTCAGAAGGAGAAACGGCGGCGGCTGAGAACTCTTCGTCGCAGTAGACGTCGCGTGCGAGATGATCCCACGGCATGGAGTATCGAAATGACTGGTGATGACTTGAGTGATGATTCGGACGATGATGATAGTTTGTCTCGTATCTCCTCAATGTCATTCGCAGGCGAGATGGACAATCACACAGCTCCATCGCAACAGCAGTGGCTGGACGCTGGTCTAGGTAGGCGACCGTCACGCACTCCAACGCCCCTCCAGCCTGCACTCGATACCGCCATCGCGCACCCTTCACGATTCCTGAGGCTGACCGCAGAACCAGAAACTCTCTCCCCGGTCAAGACCGATCCTACTCCCATGTCCGCTGCCTTGGCGTCTAGTCTCGATCACTTGACAGGTTTAGAAGGTACCATGTATGGGGCATATGAACCTGTTCATGGTGCCTCTTCGCGTGTCGCCAGCTTGCCTAGTAGTTTACGAGGCTCGCAACACGGCAGCACGGAAGGACTCTCTGCCTTGGCCGACGAAGTGCTCGACTCAGAACTGGATTCGGACCTTGAATTCGTTCCCGTCATGACGATGGAACAAATTCGTGTCGCATTTAGAGATACCCTTCTCGGCTTACAGTACCTTCACTACCAGGGCATCATTCATCGCGACATCAAACCGCCGAACCTGCTGTCAACCGCACAAGGCCGTGTGAAGATCTCCGACTTTGGTGTCTCCTACCTAGGCCGCCCTGTGGGTGAGGGCGAGCATGGTGAGGATGTCAGCGAGGCCGAAGCGCATGACCAGGATGAAGCGAAAGAGCTGGCAAAGACTGTTGGCACGCCTGCATTTTATGCGCCCGAACTCTGCAGCACTGACCCAGCAGATGAACCTCTGCCTGTCACTAAAGCCATCGATGTTTGGGCTCTTGGCATCACTCTGTTCTGCATGCTGTTCGCTCGCACTCCATTTGTGGACGATCAGTATGTTGTCATGCGACAGATCGCAGATGAGGAAGTCTACATTCCTAAGCAGAGGCTTCAGCCCACGGAACCCGATAAACCAAAATCTCAGTCGTCATCAAGAGCCAGTTCTCAGGCGCGCAACACTTTCAACACACCAGCTTCTAAAAGGAACCCGCTTGACTTTGCTTACGAGAATCTCGGAGATGAGCTGCACGACCTACTCAGCAGACTTTTGATCAAGGATCCGCGGGACCGCATCACTTTGGAAGAAGTTCGACATCATCCATGGGTTCTTGCGGATCTACCGGAACAGCACGCCTGGCTTGAAGAGACAGACCCAACTCGGCAGGCTGAGAAGAAGATTGAGATTTCCAAGGATGAAATCAACGCCGCCGTCGTGCCATTGAACCTGATGGAAAGAGTGAAGTCCGTTGTGAAAGGCGTCAGCACGAAGCTGGGTCTCGGAACAAAACGTGAGAGATCGCAATCATCCGCTAGCCAGCCGAAAGACGGTTCTCCCGGTCCTTCTGCTCATTCTTCTAGTAGCACCATCAGCTCAGACGCGAGGAGGATGAGCATTCGACCTGAACAGATCGTCAGCGCGCTGCAATCTTCTCATGACCAACATCCACTATCTAAGAGTGTGGCTGCAAGTCCTGAGAGTGACAAGGCATCTAGGCGTGTTTCGAGGTTGAACGGCCACAGCGATGCTAGTCATCGCCTATCCAGAGTAACTTCTCGCCCAACTCCGCATCGCGCTATGACGGTCCATTCTGCTACGGAATCTATGAGGACTGTCACGCAGTCTGACTTTGATCAAGTTCAGCGAGAAGAATCTCCGCCACCATCGCCTGGGCTACCAGGCACTCCGCAGGCTCTCGCGACTCCAGGTGGAAGCGCTCTGGGTGGGCTCCTCGGCGGTGCTGCACGTATGGTAAACCGCGTTCGCGAGTCTAGTCGTCAGCGTTCGCGCCAACGCCGTGGACCGACTAGCGAGACTAGCTCTGTACACTCTTCTGACCCTTATGCAGAGGCTACTCTGGCCGTGAGCGATGCGACAGCAGCTGGACACGTGCACCAACCAGAAACCTTGCGCGGGGAATTCACTCCAAACTCAAGCGTGCATAACAGCCCGGTAAACTCCCGGCCACAATCGATCACGTCAGACCACCAACATCTTCACCCTAGCCCGGTCGAGCCTGGACTGCTCTCTCGCATGAGTTCAACCAGCTCGATAGCATCCCGTGGCCGGTACAGGGACTATAGCGACAGGGCATCTTCGCGCTCTAGGCGCGCTCATGGAGCTCACGAGTCAACAGCCGAAGAGTGGCAGCGTGCCGATGAGGAACGCATTAGGAAGCTCATTCGGGAACACAAGGAAGAGACTGAAAGAGTGAACTCGGCCCGTTCGTCGCCATACTTCGGTCAGTCGCCCGACCTTTTCTCAGCAACGAAGAAGTGTCCGACTAGCCCGGATGATGAGCTTGTCAAGCGACAAGACTCACAGACGCCTTCAGTCGCGGATATGTCTAATCCCGAGACACCAGATGAGGCTGTTAGCCCGACGCATCATACCGGACAGCTGCCGCCCGCATTAGTGTCGAGCTCTTCGGACTTGGGCTCGGCAGTCTCGATGTCTATTAGCAACCCATCGATTCCATCTGTCATCTCTGAGGCCTCTTCAGTGAGCCCCAGCATGCACGGTGACCATCATGATGGAAAGGGACAGCCTTCCTCGGACGAGACGCTTAATCCACCTGCCGCACCTCATCAGTACCTCCACGATGACAACATCAATGGCTACAGTCCTGACCATGAGGAGGAGGCTGCGGTCAACAGCGACTGCGATGAAGAATTTGACTCGTCCTCCGATAGTGACGGTGGGCTTGTCATGTCTCGGCGCAAGTCTGCTGCTAAGCAAGGCGGACACGGTGTCTCGGCGCCACTTGGGATGCGGAAGAAGGAACGACGCGGCACTGGCGTGTCGACTCGCTCCAAGAAGTCTTCACGAAGCGGCTCAAACAACACGATGAAGAAGGTTCGGACACGAGAAAGCAGCGATGAACAAAGTCGACGCTCTCTAGACATCCGCGAAGAGTGATCTCAACTTCAAGATGCACTCAAGCCAGATTTTACAACACTTTACTACATGACAGATCACGACACGACCTAACGAACAACAATCTATGCCGACGAAGAAGACGGCAGCTCCGCACACCTATTCTCAACGATACCACACCGCTCTACCTTCGCTTCTTGTTCATGCTTGCGATCGACGAATCCCGCATCGCATGGGATGTCAGTCGACACTTTCTACTTGGCGATGCAAGCTGTTCTTCTCTTTTGATATATTCCCCCTTTCTTGGCATGAACTGTGTACGCATAGTGGATGCGTTGTTTTATGTTATGGCTTTTTCTTGGTTGGAGTTTAGCGTTTCGAGCGCCGGCGTTCACAAAGATAGATGGGAAGGGATGGGATGACTGAACAGCCCGATGTGTTGAATGAAAGATGGGACGGGTTGATTGAAGCATTTGGGAGGAGCAATGCTGAAAGCAAATGCATGAAAAAGGGAGGCAAAGACGTCGTTGTGGTTTCTCTGGCAATATCAATAGTGTTGCCAGAGTGACCGTGTATATCAGCAGCATATGGGCGTCTCTAGCCCCGGGCGGGTCTTATGAATTTCGGCATTGTGCTATGTGTCTGTTTGGATGAAGAGGGGAAGGTGGATGGGCAGGCAAGAGGAAGGATGATGGGATGGCTCGATGGCAGATTTGTTATTGGTCATCTACCTTCCCTTTTGCCTTTACTGTCTTGGTCTTCGAGCTAGTCTTGGAGGTGGTGGCAATGAAACTCTTCCTCTGTATTTCTGCTGTTCCTTGACCTTTCTTCTCCTCGCCTGACCTCGACATTCTTAGCCTGTGGGACGTCTGGTTTGCACGGAACCCACCCCAGTGTGAGCCGCTCGAACACTCTTCACGCTGAAAATGATCTACTTGTACATAGTGAGCTGACAGAAATTCAGCAACGATTCCTACGAGACATTGCTGCGTGAGATGTCATGTCAAAGGGCAGACATTGAGAGGGCTTGGCAATGGTGGGCTTAGTTTCCATCCGTGTTTGATCAAGCATTGATTGAGTCAATTGGCTTGCACTCACTCACTCTCACAACACTGCACTGAGAACATACACCAAGTGCTTGAGCTGTATCTTGCTACCAACAAGTTCAATTGAGCTCAAAGAAATACAATCTGCATAGAAAAGGCAAATAAAGGCCCCTCGAACACACTGCCAAACCAGCCTCCGCCTTCATACTCGCAAACATGTCGACCTTTGGACAGTACTTCCGGGTAACGACGTACGGCGAATCGCATGGCAAGTCAGTCGGTTGCATCGTTGACGGCGTTCCACCTGGGCTCGAGCTCACAGAAGATGACATTCAACCTCAGATGACCCGCCGCCGACCTGGTCAATCCGCACTCACCACTCCACGAGACGAGAAGGATCGCGTGGAGATTCAGTCTGGCACAGAGAAAGGTATCACGCTGGGCACACCAATTGGACTGCGAGTCATGAACGAAGACCAAAGGCCAAAAGACTATGGCAGCAGAACTATGGACATGTACCCTCGACCTTCTCACGCAGATTGGACGTACCTAGAGAAGTACGGCGTGAAGGCTTCCTCTGGCGGAGGCCGATCCAGTGCACGGGAGACTATTGGAAGAGTCGCAAGTGCTGCGATCGCCGAGAAATACCTGAAAATTGCACATGGAGTGGAAATTGTCGCTTGGACGAACTCAGTCGGCCCAGAACACCTCTTCCCTGCGACTAGAGAACACCCTTCTCAAGCTTCAAATCCCGAGTTCTTGAAGTTGATTGATACTGTTACGCGAGAAGAGGTGGATAACTTCAATCCTGTGAGGTGTCCGAGCGAGGAGGCTAGCAAGAGAATGGGAGACTTGATCGCCGAGTACAGGGATAAGCAGGATAGCATTGGAGGCACAGTGACTTGTGTTATCAGGAACACGCCCAGCGGCTTGGGTGAGCCATGTTTTGACAAACTTGAGGCGAAGCTGGCGCATGCCATGCTGAGCATTCCTGCAACCAAAGGATTCGAGATCGGCAGTGGGTTTGGTGGGTGTGAGGTTCCTGGTAGCATACACAACGATCCATTCGTGAAGGTAAGTTCAAGAACACGGCAGCTATGTGAAGATACAGACTGACATGAACACAGGCACCAGCAGCTCAGGAAGGCCGGACACGACCCCGTCTCACAACCAAGACAAACAACTCAGGCGGTATCCAGGGCGGAATCTCAAATGGCGCACACGTCTATTTCACTGTCGCATTCAAGCCTCCGGCCACGATCGGGCAAGCACAACAGACCATGACCTACGACGAGCAGGAAGGTGTTCTTGAAGCAAAGGGAAGGCACGACCCATGCGTCATCCCACGAGCAGTACCGATCGTGGAATCAATGGCCGCTCTGGTGATTATGGATGCGCTGCTTGCACAGAGCGCGAGACAGAGCGCACGTGCGCTGCTTCCACCTGTGAAGAACTTGACTATCCCAGTCAGCGAGACGAACAATAACCTCACCGAGAAGGCGAACGGACATGCTTAGGGATATCTCATGATGAAGTGCATAGCGAGGCGTTGGTGGAATGGGGAAGACCGCAAGGTCTCGGATGTAAGACATGTATGAGCGTGAAAAGTACTACGAATGTGACCAATTGTGTCGAATGACTCAAGGGGCTGAATCAAGAGCATAAATACCATTTCATGACCGTCTGCCTCCTGTATCTTGTCAATGAAAGAACGCACTTCTTACAAATCTTGTCGGTCATTGATACTCGCGAGTCAGTCCACAAGTCCGCTCACAGATTCAGGCCGAATATCTTCTCAGCATGGCTTATCCCAGACACAATCCAGCCAGTGTGCTGCACCCACGAGGCTTGTACAATCACCGGAATCAAGACATTAAGCAAGCAGATCCTGACGACTTACATGGAGAAACCGCTCATCGATCTTCTCGCTTCCCGACTGGACTCAGCACTACACTACATCCAGAACATCGTGCTCCATTCGCGAAGATGTTGATACGGAAGGACTGATACTGCTCCCACGTTGCTGGATTTGCTTGATGTTGGAGGACGTCAGGCAGGAACTAGAAAATTCAGGGCTGTGAGTAGCACCGAGGCATCTCGATTCTGATGAACAATAGGAGCTTATGTTCCCGCTGTGCAAGCGAGCGCACGATGGTAGATGAGGTATGTCTCGCTTGGTCATTGATATCGACGAGACATGCCCCTGGAGCAGAACTATAATACCACTCCGTCTCTTGAGAAAGATTTGCTGGTAAGGCCTAGGTCTTGGATACATGTAAGGTGTTTACATCGTGGAAGTTCAGGTGTGCATCTAGTCCTTGCGATCATGAATAATTCGTAAGTTTAGGTCACAGCGTGAATTGCGAGTCCTCTCTCGACAATAGCCAGTCATCGACGAGGGTCGCAGCTCCGGTCTTCATCATTTTCCAGTCCATGGGTCTATCGAGTTGAGATTCTCCACGGAAGTATATGTGCCGTCAACAATGTGGCATGGACTCATTGGCCTCTCGTCTCGAGCTTAGGCCCGTACGAAAGCGGTGTCTGGGGCCCAGTCGGTTCTCGAAGTCGATAGCTCGAAGTCGGCCTGGAGTAATGATTTCGCTCTCGGATGTCGCTGCACAAGAGGTCTTTCAAGATCTGTCGAACGCTGGACATCTGTCGTCTAACCTTCGGCCGTCAGCATTCGAGGCAGTGAGACTCACGAAGGCCGACCTAGAGCAGCAAGCAAGGCCGAACTCCTTCCATGTAGAGTATGATTGGCATAGCCTCTGCCGTGATGACGGTGGCAAATGTGCTGCAGCGTTCTCGCTTACAATCTATGCCAAACCCGAGAGTGCGAAGTACTGAGCACATCAATTTCGCAAACAAGTCCGCGGCCGTCTTCGGTCCTCGCGAGCTCTCCACATATTTGAAAGCATCATGTCTCTTGGTTCAACATCGAAATGGGAAGGAAGTAGACAATCATTTGCCTATGGCTGAAGGCAGCGGAGCATCAGCGTATCAAGTTTCGTGGCACGCCAAGTGATTGGAACACGAGGCTTTTCGCACGAGATATTCAGGATTCCTGCGTCGCCCTTGCAGTATGCATGCATGCAGATTTGTGAAGCTCTTCTCCACGTTCTGCTGTATCTTTCAGCTGTTCTCGTCCGGTTCGCGTGGGCGCATATGTACGGTATATTAAAGAGGAGGGCCGATAACCACAGTGCCGGCTCCTCGCCAAGGAGCTGAGTCCGTCCCGGTCATGGTCGTTTGTTGCGGCACAGAGATAGTGCTGCGCGATTTTGTTTCTTTTTCATGCTTGCAAGGAAGCTTTTCTCGTATGCTGTAGCTTTTGATGATGTTGGATGCGCATCAGCATAGAAGGCCTTACATCGGTCTCTCGGATACAATTCGCATGTCTTATCCCGGCTCATTCTCCAACTCCGCAGTAATTGGTAAGCTGGGTGCGTCTGTCGACATGTGCGACTGACCTTCACGCCTAAGCTATTCGCTATGCAACTCCACTCTGAGGTACACAGCCGCGCTGGATAGACGCTGGTCCGATACAAACCCACAGAATCTGCAACTTCCAGGCGAAACGTCCGATGCATGAAAGTCGCTCCAGAGAAAGTGGAGAGATGGCTTGGCGGACCTGGGTGCTTTTATGGACCTTGTCGACAATACCAGGATCGAGCAGGCCCTCCTTGTATTTGTGGCTCGTGCTAACAACAGCCTCGAGGCTTGTACTGACTTCAGGCTGAGGTTCCTGTGGCTGTCGATGAACGTGCTGATTAGGCGGTGAATCAGTTATTCATCCTCTTTGTCCTATCTACCAGCCCGGACTCAGAACGTGGACACCTTTAGGGCTTTAGGATCATGATGAGGACAGCGCAAGTCTGATAGAGCAGTAAGTAAATTGAAGACGTCATCGTGTCCTTGCGCTGTTGCGTTGGATAATGTCTGGGACAATGCGCCCTTCCAAACGTGAACTCTCTGCGAGGTGTTGAAGCTGGAGAGAAAAGGTTTCAAAGAAGATGGACGATATTCGTGATGCTTGGTCGCTGGTCATGGGTGCACAAACGATGATCTGTGATTATGTCTGCAGGACCAGCAAGACTAGCAGAATACGGCAGGCGAAAAGCAGATGCAACGAAGTCGAAGATGTCTTGCAGTCCAAACATGAGCTGACGTTCTGCTTGGTGATTGCCGGAGGATTCAGATGTCGTCAAAGACCCCCAGATGATTGGCCAATGCGCAGCGACAAGTTGCCGCCAGCTTTGCCATGGCAGAGCTCCTTTCGAATTGTCTTTCAAAGGCTATCAGATAGATGAGGTCGATTGCACTTCGTGCCGACAAGCTTCAAATGCGCTGCACAAAATAGTTCGCGTCGGCGAGAAGGCCCGGAAGTCAACCAAAAGCGACATCCATGTAATGAAAGGCACATTCCACATTCAGTATCTAAGGACTTTGGTCTGCTGTCGTGGATGATCTGCAGCTGCAGGGTGAGGTATTCCATCGTCGATCTGATTTTGTCGAGGCAGAGCAATGCGAGCTCAATAGCGTATATGCTGTTACATGATCATCGCCAATAAGATCTACGCAGCAACATGAGCAATAATATTAGGCGTAGGTACATGCTGCTGGTACTTGACTTAGGATCTGGTTGTTTTCCAGACCAGAGCTCAGAGAAGTCATGGGTTGCGGGTGCTGTACGAGCACATGCAGCCTGAGCTATCGTGTGCGACGTCTCCATCGAGTCGAAGACGTGCGGAATCATGACCGGATGCGTTGACTCAACGGAGCGTGGGTCCCGTCCTGGTGGCTTGCAGCATGCTGGGACTACTGTAGCTGTCAGACGCCTAGACATCTAGCGTAGCGCAAAGCGCCACAGCTTTTAATGCCAGTGAGGTCTGCGTCAACAACTCCTGGGATGGCAGTGAGCCTATAGCGCCGATGACCAGCCTTATTATCTTGGTGGAAGTAGTGGCGAGCTTGCATTGGCACTGCTTCTGTCGAATGCATAAGTCAGCATTCAATGTGCCAAGCTGTCGAAGCTAATGGTACTACCTTTAGCCAAACCAATGGCTGGGTCCTTTCGTGCAAGTCAGGGTCGAGTATCGTCAACTGTAGTGCTATCCGTGCGATTGAAGGGACTCCGGCGGGGACTCCGGCGGAGTGCTTCGTCGTACTTGGTGAGAGCGTGGAGATGCGGTGGTGACGCTGACGTCTCACAGGTTTTCTCGTCCTGGAACGGTCCTGCTGCCAGCTGATGGTGGTACACGAATGCCCATCTCCCGATTGCCTTGCAGTCGCGACTTCACCTCATCGATTTTTCCCTTTGCAAGACTAATGCCAGGCACAACCCAGTCTCCACAGCTACACTGCATGCCCTGCCACGCATACTTTCCAACATTGGTCTTGCACTTCGGACATTCCAGGCGACCATCCAGTTTGCCTTGCTCAAGCTCGGATCGCATCCAGGAAAGTGGATCTAAGAAGTAGTGGGCGCATGCAGGTGATGTGGCCTTCGATTCCGGGCCAGTAGTCTCTTTCTGTGCTTGGCGAGGCTTGTGATTGATCAGATATTGCGAAGTGGCCAATGTACGCCTGTGATGATTAGCACGATACAGCTTGAACGCCGGCCGAGGATCTGAATATACCTGCACTTCCTGCAGCGCATTTCGTAATCCGCAGATCCGGCGCCTTTGGAATGCTCGTCTTCGAATCTGATCTTCTCTGCTTCAGGAGCCTGTCCGCAGGCACGACTCAAAGCAATCTCTTGCTGATAGACCCATCGTTGATAAGCAGGGACCTCTTCGACTCTATCGGGCGCGCCCATCTCGTAGTACAGCTTCAGCTGTTTCCAGAAGCCTTCATTTGGTTCACAAAGTGGCCTGCTCTCTCGTATCCTCGCCAATGCCTCGTCAGGGCTGATCCCGTACCGGTGTATCAGGTAGGCACACGCGCATGTTGCGGAGCGCGACTTGCCCATCGCACTGCATCGTCAAACAGTTGGTAAATGTTGAGAGCAGACAGCCAATGGGAAATTTATGTTGAAGCTCTTGCGTAACATAATATGAGCAGGGCTAAGCGCGGATGAGTGCACCAAATGCTTAGGTGGCACCAGATTCTGGTAGTATCTGGCACAGTGTACAAAAAGCCACAGAAAGCTTTCTTCAATTGAGGGTGTGCAAGGGAAGTGTGCATAATAAGGAGACGGGCAAAGTTGCCGATAACTCACCAGTGGACAAGCACTCCGCCACCTGCATCGAGTCCATCCTGGATGAACTTGTTGGTGGCCTCGAAATGCTCAAGGAGATTTTCGTCATCAACGTCATCAACTTCTATGACTTTGTGCGTGAAGCCTCCGAATTGTTTCTCATCGGGTTTGAACTTCAGGACGGAGAGCACATGAGTGATTCCGGCCTCTTGCAGAGCCTCTTTGCGGCGTAACGTGAACAAACTACAAAGTGATCAGAGCCTGGAAGTGGCGATATGGCAGGCTTTGCAAGAAATGCTTCTGGACGCACCCGCCGATGTAAAAGTCCAAGTCTGCTTGAACTCTGTCGAGAAGCGCCATGCAAAGCAGGTTGACGACGATATTGTCGGTGATATTATTGGCTTTGGTGTGGAAGTAGTGATGTTGTCTGGCAGGGGCACTGTCATTTTCGTCGGCAGGGATTGTAAAACTTTATTCTCATAACCAAGGTCCAAGGGCCCGCCCGCACTAGCAAGATGTGTAAGGCTGGTGGTCTCCGTTCATGCCGCGTGGGTATCGAAAGCACCAAGCACATAGTACTGCATCCTCGAGCACGAGACCAAAGCCTAGCCGGGTCTGGGCTGATGCATCTGATCATAATGGAACGAGCTCTACTATTGATTTCGTGGCTATAGGCAAAACCCCTGGCGTGATGCGCCAGAAGCGGCACAGAAAGAGCGCCTCGGACGTATCATGCAACGACATCGATGGCCTCGGGTCCGCCGTGCGGCAACACAGAGCACAGGGCGATGGCGAGCGATGGACAGCGTGCCTGCATACAACGCACAGGTGTAGGCGAAGGCGAAGCTGCCCACATGCACGCTATGCTGCTTGGCCGCAGGTCAAACACAATCTAACCTGCTCCACTGCGATATGTGAAGTCCGCGTCTAGGAATGCTGTTGGTGAGACAGGATCACCAGAAGCTGTGCCGCAGCTGAGAAAGGACGTCGTTTCGCCTTGCCAGCGAGATCAACAGCGCGCGATCGATCAGATACAGGCGCCTGTGAGTACCAATTCCAATTAGTCTTCCCGCCAGTATGCTTGCGGCCCACGCGATATTTTGCGTTCGCTGGAGGTGTGCACGCTGTGTTTGCTAGACTACACCAGGCTAGGATGAAGAGAGCCAGCTGCAGCGCACAAGCCGTGGGCCCCGGCGATCCAGCTCCAGAGAGCACCATGTGTATGATCCCTGTAGCCCTAAAAGCACGGGTTGCGTGCAGACAGTCATCAGCAAATAATGCAGCGAGTGAATCGAGCGAACGCCGCACACTGCATCGCTGTGCATGCGGCTCAGTCCGTGTGGGCGTACAGCAGGTGAGCGATTGCGGTGATGATGGGAGTCTGCCGGCAGGGACTTGAGCCCTGCTACGTTACACCGAATGGCCGAGACGCACGACGCACCTTTCAGCGCGGCGTGTCGTTGCTCTGCATGGACGCGCGATCTACAAAGCAATCTTCAACATACATGCCCACTGCTTGCATCGCCGTCTAGTTCTGCTATTTGCCGCCTAGCTCGCACCCTGACAGTAATAGGCCGTTGGCGAGCGCCAATGCTGCGGCACTCATAGCCGTGCACGCCGCCTTCTCATAAGGCCAGGCTCTGCAGACAGGTGTAGGTGGATGCTCCCAAGTCCCCATCCTTCACGATCCTCCCTCTGCACGACCTTGACTTGGAACTGTACTGCGCTCCTGCAACGGGCCGACGACATTGCTTAAGCCTTGCCTCCCGCCTGTCTGCCGCTCAGCAGCGCAGCTCCCTGGCGCCAGTCACAAGTGGCCTGTATCCTACCAGATTTTGACTAGGCGTGAATTGCGAGGGGCCCATCCCTAGCACACGTTTGGTACAACTAGCACTGTGGCTGTGCGTCTCGAAATACTCTCACAGGTAGCCTGCCAGCAGACTGGCGAGCAGCAGCTCTCTACTGTATCCACCGGGACGCCCATCTCCTTCGAGTCGCATTGCCTGGGTCAGTGGTAGGGCTGGGTGAGCGAATCAATGGGCCGTACAGACACTTTCGCCCTGCTCGCATGATCACGGTACGCGGACCTTACTTTCACCAGCTTACCTCTGCTTGCCCACTTGCTGCTCTGCATCGCCATCGTCGACCGCTGTGCGCAGTACAGACGCCATAAGCGCTCGTTGCGGCTTGCCACTCTGGGCTGCTGCACCTTGCCTTCAGTGCGATTTGCCTGCCTGAGCCTGCCTGCCTGACCTGTCACTGCACTGTGTCCAGTGGAGCTCGTGCCTCGCTCTCCATGGGCCGCACCTGATATTGCTAGTTGCTGCTAGTCAAGACCATGTCCCAAGGCACGCCCTCCATTCGGATTGAACACCAGCGCTTTCAAAGCCCGCCGCACTATCCGCCAGCCGCAGCGCCAATGGCGATACCAAGGGCACACGAGGCTCCTCCACCGCCACTGCCTCCGCCTGCCTTTATCCCAGATCTCGCCGCAGGGCAGCACGACCCAGGCTGGCAATGGGGCAACGATCCAAATGGCTCAGACTTCGGGCGGCCCGCGTCTGTGAAACCTGGGAGCAGTCTGCTTGGTGGAGCAGTGATGAAGGGTCTCAGCAGCAGGTACGAACGAGAGAAAGAGCAGGATCAGTACCCTCCGTACTGTTACAATGGCGGTGTTGACAGTCTGCGGCGTGGGAGTTCTGTTTCGACGGTGACGGTGACCCGCGACCACGACATGGCTGAAGCGGGGAGTTTGACACCAAGCGATGAGGACGGCAGCTTGTCGAGGCCACCTTCCAACTACAGGTATGTCATTTGTTTCTTTCTCGTATCTATCAAAACATGTGCCATGACGACCCATTACTCCTCAACTGCCTCCCATTATCACCTTGCATCATTACACAATACTCGACACAACGCCGACAGCCCTACGATTGATTGGGTCACGACATTGGCTTCTAACGGTGCTACCATCGATCTACCGACCACTAATAATACAATGTGTGCACTGCTGCATTTTACTGGAAATGTGCCAAACGCCTACATCTACCAGAGATTGACTATCCCGCAAACGGAATGCTCGGCTGAGCGTATACATGGCGAAGGCTTCATATTGGAAGCGGTCCCTGGTCGGAGTCGAGTTTCTGTGCTTGGTTAGACAGAGTCGGCACAGCCGCTTTTCTGAATCATGAGGATCACAAAAACCACACTAAAATCCGACACGTTGATCTACCAAGCTCTTCGAACAATGGGCGCCTGAGGACCACTATTGATCCTTATACATATTCACACCCATGCACTGATTTCTTTGCGCGTGCATGAGCGATGCTAACTTTGTACGAATACAGACTCCAAGGCGAGAAACACCTTGAGCAAAGGACACTGGAAGCCTCTTCAAACACGTACGACAAGCACCTCTTGAGCCGGATTGGGGGTCCTAGCAATGGACCGCCGACGCCCAAGCGAACATCTGTTTCGTCGTACACGGGGAGTTTGCAGGACACCGCACAGCTTGCACAGGCAGAGAGCGAGCGGCGCAACAGTCAATTGAGGCCGCTTTCGATGCCTGAGAGACGACAGAGTTCGATGGATTCCCCCGCTAGCACTCGATTCCCTTCTTCTGGCGCAGTTTCTCCAGGATTTACTGGCTTCTGGTCAGAGCACGGTCCACCAGCACAGCACTCGCAAAGTCAGACGCGGCACAGCAGTCTCACCTTTGATGATAGCATCTCACAGCGAGGGAGCTATGATCAGTCCATGTATGTACAGGAAGACTTGATGGAAGACGGCCCCATGAGCAACCTCAACATACATGATCGACACGACCGGAGTCCTGGCTCACATACATCGGACGAATACGCCAGAGCCGGCACAAAACGAAGAGCATCTTCACCGCCACGCGATCCCGCACGGGACGAACAGCGCTCGTCTGTCAGCAGCGCATCAACAGGCTACAGTGAAATCTACCACCGGCGATCGATTCAGCAACTTCCACGGGGCTCGCCCGTATCTCGATTCCATCCAAACCACTCTTCGCTTTCCTCAGCCTCGTCCTACGGCCCGCGACATGGATCTTTAGGATCATCACTTGGCGTAGCCAGCATACCAAGTAGTGCAACAAGCTACGGGTCAGGACGGCTATCTCCGGGTGCTCTTTCGCCTGCATTCGACCCTGAGGCTAGATTATGTGCGCAGTATGGAGGCAACAAGGCGTTGAGCCCCAACCCTGCTGTGCCTCATCCTTCTCACCAACGAACATCATCGGAAAGCACCCAAGGCGGGCAGCAAAGGAGCCCTGTTGAGAGCGCTGTTCATTCGCGAAATGGTTCCGTTACTCACTTGCAAGGCGCCTTCATCTGCGAATGCTGTCCGAAGAAGCCAAAGAAGTTTGATACCGAGGAAGAGCTGAGACTTCATGAGTCAGAGAAGCAGTACACCTGTGCTTACTGTCCAAATCGGTAGGGCTCATCTGATTCGGCGTCAAGCGCCTCTTACTAACCTGCGTTGCTCTAGCTTCAAAAACAAGAACGAGGCCGAGCGACACCAAAACTCTTTACATCTTCGAAGGCATAGCTGGTCTTGTGCTGCGCTTGCGGGCGTTGAAGCTGCCTACCATGCGTCCACGAATGGGAACGGTCGAGATGTATGTGGCTATTGCGGTGAGGAGTTTCCAAACCCACCACAGTGGGATATCCGCGCGGAGCATCTCAACCACGTGCACAAATTTGGCGAATGCAACCAGGCTAAGAAGTTCTTCCGGGTACGATGGGTCACAAAATGCTTTACACTACTGCTTGTGCTAATGCTACGACAGGCCGACCATTTTCGCCAGCACCTGAAACACAGTCACCAAGGCACATCGGGTAAGCACTTCTGGGGATCGCTACTGCTAGAGCTATGCTAACGTGACCCAGGTAAATGGACCAACATGCTCGAGGTGGCGTGTATGAAGGACGAGCCACTTCCTGAGAAGCGCGTGGTGACCCAAGGCAGCCAAGCTCCCCTCCCTGCGCTGATGGTATCCACGTCTGGTCTTCCAAGCACACAGCATACCCAACCATCGGGCGGTGACTCGAGCTAGCGAATTGAAAACATTTTGCGACCATTTGCGAGGAACATACTCTGAGCGTTGACTGGATTCCGCGAAGAAGCGTAGAGGCTCCTGAGCCTGATTTTTACGACTTTAATGACCTGCATCACTTCATGAAGGACAAAAAAGCATTGTTGGGCACAAGTCCACGCGAGTCCTATGGATCGCGTGTTGTATCTATGTCATACTATCGGCGTTGGGTTAGACCTTGTCCCGACTACTTTGAGAGGCACGAGATACATTACGGCGAAAGAAAGTTCGCCTACAGCATTTTGACGGCGGCCGCATGGCATGTGCGGCTAATGCATACTGCAGTAGATATGTAACCTGCGGTCTAATCACTGGCCTCGACCAGCCTTACGAGAATTGTTGTGCGATTATGGAACGGATCAATGGAGCAGATTTGCAAGATGCGTTCTCAACCAACGCTCGAGAGCTCGGATTTGACAGTCCATCTGAGAATGGAAATACCGTTTTACAACCCATCATGCACTGTTGAGCCACAATGCCCCGCCATACCACGGGAGTACGAATTCAGCTAACTCGGGAAGGATGAAGGAGCTTCATCTCGTGAAGCGCAAGCCATGGTGCTTTCGCACCCCGATGTCAACCGTACTTCATACTCCCTACTAACGCCCACGGCCAACGCAACACATTGCAGCACATAATGGCCTTAGGGCTGACATGGCTCTCTCTGAACTCAGGCTCTACCAATTAACATCGGGTGAGCAGCTCTTGGGGCATGTGATTACAGCCGTGTCTTTTACGTCAGCAGACAAGGCTCGACAGGGATGTCAGCATCAACGAGCTAAGGTCAAGCGCCATCGCAGGTGGCACTTCAGGATCGGTCATGCACAACGTGCTTGAAGATCTTTCTGACTCTTTCACTTTTGGTCCGCCTAATCTTGCTGCACAGAAGGCAACATTGAATTGTAACCGGTTTATTGCAAAGCCAAGAAAGCTGAAAGAAACGGACCGTGCGACCAGCGTCGCAGATCATCAATGCAATGCCGACAGCTGAACTTGAAAAGGGCTTAGCAAATAGGACGCCTAACATCGGAATCGGACACAGAAGAGCTGTGTCCTTTGCCCTGCATCCACCTCTATCAGCTTGCATTATTCTTGGAAGTATGGAAGTACGATTTTCAGTTTAGCCGAGAGCTGGTACTGCCCGTTTGTACATACACCCACCACGCGGATCACGAGATTGCTCCTTGCCGTGCCGTGTCACAAGCATGAAGAACGTGGTTTCCAATCTTCACCGCTTCAATCCGCTGGATCTGACTGTTGAGCAAATCTTGGTCTATACAAAACAGCCACGACTCAAGAAGATCCTTGGTATAGTACAGCTGCCATCCTTTGAGCCCTGTAGGGCGGAGGCTAAGCGGCATAGACGGCAAACTACCTTTTCAGTAACTACTGCAAACTACAAGAGATCTGCAGTTGGTTTAACGATTCAAGATTAATTGATCAAGACAACCTTTGACTGTTCACTGCAACATCGCACAGCACACTTCTCACTAGACACGATATTTGCATTGCGATTTCAGCTCCATTGAGCTCTACTAACCCACTCTACTAAGCATCATTGAGGTGAAGCGGGACGACCCTACAGCTATAGGCGCTGGCTGCCAAGCATACCAGTTCTGCCGATATCCTGAAGAAAGATTGTCTCCAAGACTCTTACACGGGCTGGAGATGACAGCACACGTGAGACCTGAAGAGTAGTCCCGCGGCCCACATCCTTTGAACAACGCGGCGGCTCGTTTTCTCGATCAACACTCCTTTAGGCAATCTCAACATAAAACCTGAAGAAATGGCGTCCCGTGTGTGCGACGGAAGTGGTAGAGTACCCACTTACCTACCGGATCGACATGCGGAGTGCCGTTAGCTGAACATCACTCTCCGGAGTTTGTGGCTGCTTGCTACTCTTTCGTGCGCGGATTCGGCGGACAAAATGGAGAGGAAATCTGGTTGAGATGGGAGCTAGTCTGAAGAATTGAACCAAATTCAGGCTGTATCAAAAATGGGCGTTCGCATTATTCGGTCTCTTACGAATGCGAAATTCGCATGCAAGCAGAGTGCATGTTCGATGCGATCTTCCTTGGGTTGACCTACTTGTGACTATCTATGACGAGGGCTCACACTGGCTGAGCCGCCTTTCTAAAACACTTTAGAGGACGATAGCCGACTACCTTAGGGTTCTAACTGCATGCAGGAGGGATGGGAAGACATCCATTCGACCTCACCATACTGTCTCCTGCGATCACTTCCACGGTATAAATGCATCAAACAGGGCACTGCCTTCAAGCTCGAGGATCTTATTCAATCCCAGCTTGATAGCCCATTCACCTGACATCTCAGCTTTGTGGAAGTTCATGACATACAGTTCGATCTTCTTAGTGACCGGATTCCTCAGGAATTTCTCGATTCGACCAAGGTTGAGGTCAAGGATCGTTCTACGAGGATCCCTGTAGAGGCAGCGCAACGTCAGTTTCTCGAGGTGCATCTTATCTCTCATGAAAGCTAGGATGTTATCCCAGTCATGGTTCTCGAAGTGGATTTCTTCCAGCTTCATGTTCGTGAGGGTGTCAGAGTAGAAGGCGAAGAGGCGCTCGAGATCCACACGGGTAACGTTAGCGCGCTCGATGGCAAGGCTTGTGATGTTTGGTAGCGTATTCTTGCACAGAGCACGCAACAGTTGTGAAGTCGCAGGTGCTGGCTGAGGGCCTTGGCTGTTGAAGTAGAGGTCCATGTCAGTAATCTCGATGTGTGTAGCTGTGGTCAGTCTGGTCAGAAGGTGCTCTAGAAGGTCAACTTCTGTAGGTGTCAGTGCGATCGATGTGGTGAAACTCTCGACTTTAACGCTCTCGACGTGCTTTGCAAAGTCTTCATATCGAAGGACGTCAAGCGTCGCACGGAGGTCTTCTTCGTTGAGCTGAAACCTCATCTTGGTAAGGTGTCTGACTGCGAACTCTTCAGCGGTATGGTTTTGCACAGATCTGCTTGTCATTCGAAATCGGCGCAGGTCCTCATCTGCCGTGAAGAGAGCGATTTTCTCGATCAGTTCGCCAGGCAGAGTTTGGAGTGGTGACGGGGTGATGTTGCTGGTATTCGCATTCTGCGAGGCGTTCTGAGTCGGAGTTGCTAGCATTCCTGCTTGCTCGTTGGATAAGGGTCGCGTGTCTTCCGCCATCTCTGAGATGCGGTGCGTCCTCTCGGCTTGATTTCTGCGTTTCTTCGCCTCGATGCTGGCCAGTAAAGGCTCGAAGTTGTGGGTATTCATGGTTGCAGAAGTTTTCGGATACTATCTCCGAGAGATACCAGCCAGTAGTATCGGGTTTCGACTTCTGTGAAAGGAACGATGTTCCAAAAAGTGGTTAATCCATCTTTAAATAAGATATACTCGGAGCCCAGAGCACAAAGGCGTTCACTTGCTGGTAAGTGAATTCATTGTTTCAAACAATAGCATTGTTCTAAACGAAAGATGCACTTGGCAACGCACTCAACGGGACTATGACTTTGTGAATGATTGATGTGAGGAGCTGGTGAGGAGCTGGTGAGGAGCTGGTGAGCAAGAGCACGGTGGAAGTTATGAAAATGTGATGGAGAATCTCGATGATTGCAAATTTGATGGAAACTGATGGTATGAGAGGATATGCAGAAGTCGAAAAGAAAACCTCCCTTACCAATATTTTCAATCTATCCTGATTTCCTATCTCTCGCGGAAAACTGCTGAGGTAGCTGAGCTCGCTAACGGAGTTTGACTCCGCGCATTCTTGTACTTACCGTCCGAAGCCGGTACAAGGAGGAGTGCGTCAATTGACTCATTTCTCTGGGATGTTTGGGTCGTAGAGCGCACTGCCAATACTCTGGAGAAGCTGGTTGAGGCCAAGCTTCACTGCTCGTTGCCCGTAGAAATTGCTCTGGGCTGCAGTGAAAGAGTAATGCGAGATGTCTCTCGTACCGGGATCTCTCATAGCACGATTGACTCGTGTAAAGTGCTCTCGGTCGCGGTTGAGGAGAACAGATCGATACGGCTCTCGCGCGTCATTGGCATGGTCAATGCGCAGGTCGGCCAAGCTCATATTGTCCCGTATGTGGGCAAGCAAAGTCGCCCAGCTTATGTCATTGGGGTCGTCGCGTGCGCAGAGGTCCGAGAAGAAGACATGCTTGAGGGTCTTTCTGTGTGCATCGAGAAGTTCCACTAGGTGAGCGACAGGGATTGCCAAGTGATAGAGCTTCAGAGTCTGTAGCCGAGGCAGAGGCTGTTCGGTCAAGATAGCCATAACTTCTGAAGGTCCTTGAGACTCCCTACGAGAGTTGTAGCTGATGTCGACAGATTGCAGAGACTGGAGTCGTTCGAACAGTTTCCTCAGTAGCCGCTTGAGCTCTTCACGGTCAATTGGAACTTTTGGGCGACCTTCGAGATCGACAAAGCCGCCTCTAAAGTAGACATGCAGAGCCTGCTCTGCAATGTCATCGAAGCGAAGTTCGGTCAAAGCCGCTTGCACCCCTGATATTGTCAGGCGGACAGGAAGTGTGTGGTCTGGGACAACGGCTTCAGCGAATGCCTTAGTGGTCTTGGCTTGAATAGTCCTGCTGGTGGTTCGGAAGGCGCCAAGGGAAGCGATATCCAGCTTTCTAGCTATTCTCTCAACGATCTCTGTAGGAAGCGCCTGCAAATTCATGTTAGCGGCTTGTTGTTTGTCCTTGCTCATGTTGATCCCCATGTAGTCGAGGTTCTGCGTGTGTCTCTGGTTTCTCGAGTCTTCAGATGCGACAAGTCGTATAGGTGCGGTGAGCAAGTATCTAGTTTCTGAATTCTGGTCAACGGCTATAGATGGATTTTAGGGCGTGTCGCTTTTGAGGCAGATGAATTCTTCGCAGAGGCGCATTTTGCATTCTTTGAAGTCTTGTTCACTTCACGTCGAATGGCATTCACGAGCAGTGCCATTGTTGGACTATCAAAGAAGTTCGCCGGATGTCTTTGTGAGTGACAGCCAGGATAGAATCGCATTGTCGAGAGTGTGTCGCTACAATCCAGAGCGACAATGACAGGTCTATCATACAAAGCCATCTTCGCGGGCCCAGCATACCACGTGACATGCCCAGCCAGCGTCATACATGTCCGTTTCACTGTTGACAACAATCCCGGCGAACATACGATGTGGCCTCAGGTCGCTCGACATTCACTAAGGACGCACACCTCGCGAAAGTGCGAACGCAATGGGGCACGCCGCAGAGCCCGGCTTCGCCAACGCTGCATTGAAGCAAGCAGCGCGAGCGACCTTGTCACTTCGTACAGCATTCTTCGCTAAAGTGCATCGGACATGGAAATTAGGACGAAGATCTAGCGCACTGGACATGCTGGCGTCTCATTTTGCAGCTGAGCGGGAAGGATGCAGGTGTGGCTAGTGAGCAAGGGCCGTGCTGACTGCATAAGACAGTGAGACGTGCTGACCATGTTGTGCCAACGGCCCGTCGTTGATAGTGGTGCTATAAGCTACCGCCAAGACTTGGTTGACGACAACAGAGCTCTTGTCGCGGATCGCAGGATCGTGGAGCTGGTAGTTTGTGGTGGATGAGCAATGATGATGTGTAGCTGAGACGCCGACCCTGGCTTTCAATATCGTATCCCACTCTCGAGCTGTCCGCAGCATCTTGACGATACCAAATATGTGGGTAATAGTCAGATGCTTCTCCCTCGCTCGGTGAACATGCGATGCACTGTTCTGCACTCATACCCTCTAGGAACTCCTCTCCGCGGGATGGAATTGCTCTCATGAAGTGTAAGCTTTTGCATGGCTTCGTTCGCGCGCAGTTCAGCTCGGCTGTAAGCCGGCGCCAAGACAGTTGGATGGAGACCACTAGCCCAGTGACATTGCTGCCATTGAGACACATATGTACACCATTATGAGGTGACAGTTCTCTTTTGGAACGTATTCGGGTTCAGCCCTTTACTCCACCCCTCGAAATTTTGGTGGTATGCTTCTGTGTATAGCCGAGGCAGATCGACTGCTCAAGGTCCTTTTGGCAGCTCCGTAGGCACGCTGGGAAACAGATTTGGCTGCCTCATGCGCTCTTGCTGTCTCTTCGCGGCCGCAGCCTGTGCTTTCCGCTGCTGTCGCATCTGATAGAAGTTCTTGTGCAGCTCAAAGATCCTCGGACCTTCAACCTTGGCCTTCTCAGGCTCTTTCTTCTTCTCCAGCTCCTTCAGTTTCTCGTCTTGCTCTTTCTCCAACTTCTTCTCTTCTTCCTCATCTTTCTTCTTTTCGTCTTCCGGCTTTTTGCCTTCCTTCTCGAATTCTTTCTGCCGTCTTCGGTCCATCTTTTTGCGCATCTTCTCGGCGAACTCCTTCTTTACAGCCTCGATTTCCTTCTCAATCTCCTCGTCCTTCTTCTTTTTGGCCAGGTCTTCGGCATCTTTCGCAATCGCAAACTTGTGATCCGTCAGATGCCCAGGGCATATGTAGAAGTAGTCTTGATCTTCATTGATGAGCACGGTGCTGCTAGGTTTGAAGCAGATCCAGCATGCTTTGGCGCTGGCTTCCGCAACCAGCCGGCGGGTGTATACATTTTTGGAGGTATTCGTGGCCATACCGAGAGGTACCCGCTTCAAGGTCGTATGTGACTTGAGCGAACGCCTGGCTGGCCTGCAGTCGGCGCTTTTGAAGGTATCGTGTCGAGTGAATAGTGAAAGTCGAAGCTGGTGACGCGCCAGCAATACCATGGACAAGACGGGTTAGCGCACGATAAGCGAAAGACATCCCTGCTATCGCTCTCCTAAAAATTTGGCTTGAGGCAGGAACCGTGACTCTTCCGAACAATCTCCTAGCCATTGGCACTTTATAGACTAGACCACAACTCTACAACTCAAGCCAGAGTGCCGTAACAGAATCGCAAATATGTCTTCAAATGGCAATGCTCCGGCAGCGGGAAAGCTGTGGGGAGGCCGGTTCACCGGCGGTACCGACCCTATCATGGTGCAATACAATGGTAAGTAGAATCGCTCTTTATGAGCAAAAACCGCTGTGAATCAAGATATCCATACTTTCCTGGTAGACATACCAGCTCTTACCATACTAACAGCTAGCAGAATCGATCTACTTCGACAGAGTGTTCTATTCGCAAGACATTCGTGGAAGCATAGCATATGCAAGAGCGAACAAAAACAATGGCCTTCTTACGGAACATGAGTTTTCAGAAATTGAACGTGGCTTCAAGCAGGTCCTCCATGAATGGCAAGAGGACAAGTTCGAAATCCACCCTGGCGTCGACGAGGACATTCACACTGCCAACGAGAGACGATTGGGCGAAATCATCGGCAAGGACATTGCCGGCAAGCTTCACACTGGACGCAGCCGAAACGACCAAGTCGCGACTGACATGCGACTATGGCTTCGCGACCAGCTGGAAATTCTTGAAGGCTACCTCATCGCTTTCTTGAAAGTCATTGCTGCTCGTGCCGAGAAGGAAATCGAACATGTCATGCCCGGCTACACCCATCTTCAGCGAGCTCAGCCGATCCGGTGGAGTCACTGGATGCTGCTTTACGGCTCATTCTTTGCATCTGATCTTCAGAGGTTACGAGAAGTGCGGGCTCGCATCAACAAATCACCACTCGGCTGTGGTGCTCTCGCAGGCAACCCGTTCAATATTGACCGCGATGCTATGGCTAAAGAGCTTGGCTTCGATGGTCTCATCATGAACTCTATGGCAGGTGTTGGTGACCGCGACTTCGTGATCGAGACCATGCAATGGGGAACAATGCTCATGACGCATCTTTCACGATGGGCTGAGGACCTCATCATCTACTCAACAGGCGAATTCGCGTTTGTCAAGTTGGCAGACACGTACTCCACGGGATCATCACTCATGCCTCAGAAGAAGAACCCTGATTCGCTGGAACTGATTCGCGGCAAGTCTGGACGTGCTTTCGGCCACATGACAGGACTCATGATGAGCGTGAAGGGCATTCCATCGACATACAACAAGGATCTGCAGGAGTCTGTTGAGCCGCTCCTTGACCATGTCAAGACTGTTGGCGACAGCGTTCAGATCGCTACTGGTGTGCTTTCGACGCTCTCAATCTTCCCAGAGAACATGCTCAAGTCACTTTCTCCAGATATGCTTGCTACTGATCTCGCAGACTACCTCGTTCGCAAGGATGTGCCTTTCCGAGAAACACATCACATCTCTGGCCGTGTTGTAGCTCTTGCCGAGAACGAAGGCAAGCCAATGGACACACTTACTTTCGAGCAACTGAAGGGCGTCGACAGCAGGTTCGAGAAGGATGTGCTGAGCGTGTTCAATTATCAGAAGAGTGTTGAGATGCGTTCTGCCAAGGGCGGCACAAGCAAAAGTGCAGTATTGGAGCAAATTGAGGCTATCAAGGTGACACTCTCTGGCGGACAGTAGGAGGTCTCGCCATTGACGCTGGAAGACTGAGGCTATATAACGACGATCGTGGCTTGTGAGAAGACCGGGCGGACTTGTACGAGTATGATGAAGTGATAAGATCCAAAAGCGCAAGCCAAATGCATTTCTTAGACGTTGGCAGTTCTATCTCTCACCATGGCGACCAAACTGGCTGGGCGCACATTCGTGAGACAGGCGTTGTCTCAACGGGAAACCATTGCATCAATGCTACGGACAAGAAAGCAAGTTGAATACACCACGGCACCGACAAGGAGCTCCAGTCTTCGTTATTGTCGCGGTCCGGCAGGTTCTACTTCTTGTTACGTCTACCTTTGCCTTTTGACTTCGCGATCTTCTGACCTCGCATAAGGAACGAGTGCCAATTACTGCCTTTGGTCCGCTCGTTACTGTGATAATCACAAGGCCCAACACTCTTTATCTCACACTGGAGCCTGGTCTCAGCCCCCTTGCGCGTTGTCACGGAAGAACATCTATTTCCAGGATTAGCGACACATTCAGGTCAATCCTATTATGGTACAAACCCGCTGACGCCAAAGAGCATGGCTCCCAATCTCCTAAGTGCTCCGTGCCATCTCTTGCTCGGCGGTCGTTCTGCCAGCACGTCATGAATCGCCTTGTTCACTTCTGCTGGAGGGGCGGGTGATCCAGGTGATGACAACGATGACTCAGTGATACATGAGCTGAGTTCCTTCTCGGTGATGGAATTGACACTCATGGCGCGCACCTGTTGTTTGTAGAGAATGTAATGATGGAATCGTGAACGGAAATGCGGATGCAAAGGCGCCTGTGCTTTGATAATGAGATTCGGCGTCTTGTGAATTAACTTGTTCGTGATGATGGCTGCTAAATGCTAGGCCGCTGGCAAGCATATAGATCCTCTCTACCGGCCTGCTATTGCTTGAGCTGTCTAGTCTCACAATAGCTCTCAACAGTAGTCTCTGGAAACTTGAATGTCTTGGCTTTTTCCTGACACATGGTATGGTCTGCGTTCCATCTGAGACCCATGTTGCACGTGGGAAAAATCTGTTCCGTGTGTGTAAGTCGCTCAGAAACAGCAGAGCACGCTGTGCAACGTAAACACTCATCGGAGGATTGGACCCAAGAACACGATTTGCTTGTTCTCTGTTCTGTCGACATTGCATTCGGTCGAAACGTGGTAGCGTACAGCCTTTGACACGGCTACGATGAGCTTGCGGCAATGAACAAGTGGCTATCTCTTTTGTCAAAAACCTCTAAAAATGGGGTACTCGTTGAGTAGCAAATACGCGCTCTGCGCTCCAATTTTGAGACTGCAGTACAGTCCGCGACGTAAAGACGACTGCCCGATTCGTGTCATAGAGTGAGGTCTCATGGTGAATTCCCTAAACGCCCGCCAGAGAGGCAGGCCTTGTTCCGGTTCGTCTCTGTTGAACTTGGGCTGTGAGCTCAACTCCTCGGAAGTGGTGGATTCGAATCGTTGGGCAGTGATCAACTGCTCAATCTTCAATGGCTCGATCAAATACTGGAGGCGAGGTCAAGCCGCAATCAGTGTTGAAGGTGGTAGTACAGTCCGCGTACGCTCCACTAGACTACGACAAGCTCAGTGGCGCGGTGGAAATGCTTGCTTCCCACTTCTTTCATGGTGAGCTTCGTGCTGTACCTACTTGGAAATGCAGCATTCTGATCAGCTTGCCATGTCGCTGAGCGGACTAGACGAATATCGTCGCTTCTGCACAATCATCAGGATCTTGACACCAAAGCACTGTTTCGACAAGCGAGGCAATTATCGGACTAGTTCTTGAGTCAGCTGGCATTACAAGTACCGAGAGCCAGCCTCAGGAGCTGGACTCATGTCGGAGCCTGGGTCGTCTTTCTAGCCTGCAATGTGCCTCGCGGTGCCGGCACATTTCGTAGGAATTGCGAGAGACATCAAGGCTATGTTTGATTAGTGACGTGATTCCCCTGATGACGAAGGTCTTTGGAACATCCTAGTTGTCACAAGATGTCTCAATGGCGCCCACGAGTTCGTCCTCGCTTCGAGTTTCAACTTTTCTTGGGTATCGTGGAACTTTGAATGAACGTCAGCACTCGGACCTCGTTCGATTCTGGTTCTGAAGAGGAGTTCACGTGTATCACACCAAGCACCAAGAACTGCTTGCGTAGTTCCTGGCTTGTCTGCATGGGGCCCGGGTTGAGATTTCCTGGACCAAGTTTCTCACTGTGCGCAGATGCTCTGTGAGTGCCGATGTCTTTACTGCTACAGTCTGAGCAGTTGTGTATCTTTGCGAGCTGTCTTCTTAGCTTGCCTCGTGTTTCCGCTTCGTTGTAAAACGATGAGCCGAATGGCGAATCGACGCCAGTGCAGTCCCGCAACTTGAATTCATCGAGACCGCAAATCCTGGTCTTGCGATGGTCTGCAGGGTCAATTTCATGACACTGCTTGGCGTTCTTACATTCTGGTGCCCAATATTCGCTGGCTCGCAATCCGTACAGCAGAGGAATGCAAGCCTTAGGCAGAGGCAGGTGCATTCCTTCACGACCTAATTCGGAGTGCATATTGAGTATCTGAAATATCTTCCCTCCCTGCATCTTTGATGCTGAGTCTTGATGTTCCTATGAAGCATTTTCGCGCATCGACAATGCCACTCAATGACGACAAAAAGCTTCCGATCGCGTGTGATGGCTCTCACTCCGGATGTTTCGCAGGTCCTGATTAGGTTGGCCTTGATCAATCTGGCAGCAATTCCTGTTCTCCAGGCATGATGGTCGCCATCAGACTGGCCGAACCATGAGTCTACGACGCGACAGGTTTACAGGCATACCTAGCAACACGTGCGATGTCGAAACACAATGTCCGCCACATTGCGCCACCCCTCTCGCGTACACAACCCTGAGGATTCGGTCTGCCAGATTCGAGAGTTTCTTCCGCGAGCCAGGGAGAGTTGAGGCTGATACGGGGTCTTGGAGACGTCGCCAAAGCACAGAGGCTGCTGTAGGATAGGATCCATACCACCAGCAGCAGAACCTCAGGCACCACGTATACCGGAGATGAGCAGCGCGCAAAAGTGCTCAACACGGAGACTCATCTCAAGAAGCACCACGCCGCTCGGTCGCAGCGTCGACGCCATCACTCGTTGCTCTTGCAACGGCTCCAACGAAGCCGAGGCCGGGAGGAGACCTCCCACGCTAAGCGGTGCTAGAGAGCGGGCTCAAATTAGGATGAAACACGCCAGATTCTCGCAGTCACTTGTACCTGGGGCGCAAAAGAACAAAAGTCAAGAGCCACCAGATGTTCTATGCCGGACGCCGCAGAATCATGCAACTTGCGACCTCGTGGCAAAGGCGCGAAGTCCGTGGATAGCAATATGCATATACGCACTGCGAAGTGATGCAAGGTCCCGTATTCCGGAAATGTAGCACTGCAGGCAAGCGTGCGCGGCACGCTGTTCACCGCGACTTGTGCAATAGCGCCGTTCCGATCGCCATCTAGGGTGCGAATGATACGGATGGAGTCCAGCGCACCATAGCAGCTGCACTACGGCCACGCGAAATTGCCGACTTTGCCAACAGCCTATAGCCCGCCAAGTCACCGAGTGAAGTAATGACCATCAGAATAATGGACCTCCGGCCAGCGATGAGCGATCAAGAAGGTCTGCTGCGTGGTAGGCAGAGTCCACCGCTGCTGCCAGCCAGCGAATTGGAGGAGCAACATGCACAGCACACTCGCGCCAGAGAGGCTCAATTCACGCACGGTACCTGCAGCGGGTGGACCCGGCCTCCCATTTGCGTCGAAAGTGAATCCGTTTGGCTCAGCCTCTCTTCCGCTTATGCCAGGTACAGGCCAATCAAACCTGGACTTAGAGGCTTGGTACAGATTAGCTTTGTGACCGTTGATTCTCCTAAATTGCGGCAGGATGAGACTGTGCATGAATCGATGACAGGGGCACGAAGCCGCCACGCCTCTCTTTTGTCTACCTGGTCCCCATACAACAGTCCCTGTTGCTTTCCGGCTTCTTCACGAAGGTCTTCTGTTTCGCAACGCACACCCTCTTTCGTCTCTCGTAGACACTTACGCTCTTTAGCACTTCAGTCACTCATTTTTGTGTGTTGCGTTCAATCGGCGGAATTGACTTCTCGCCAATTATTCACATTCACGACCACGATCACTATTAGCAAACAGATACCATTCGAAACATCCGATTCGCAAACGAACAGAAATGTACAGCAAGATCTTTTTCGCCGCCCTCGTGGCTGGCGCATCTGCCACTGCTCCAGCAGCATATGGCCAGCCTGCTGGATACGGCGATGAGTCCTACAACTCGACCTCTGCTGCACCAGTCCAGCCATCGACCAGCGCTCCAGTTGCGCCCGGATATGGAGGTGTCTCTTCTTCAAGCAGCGCTCCAGTAGCCCCAGCCTACAGCGCTCCATCTTCTTCTTCGTCGAGCACTCCATACTCGCCAATCTCGACCTCCTCTGGTCCAGCTCCTCCGGCCTACAGCGCGCCATCCAGCTCATCTTCCTCGAGCTCTACGCCATACTCGCCAATCAGCACTTCATCTGTGCCATCTGCACCAGGATATGGCCCACCAGGCTACGGCTCTTCCAGCTCGAGCTCCAGCAGCTCTAGCAGCTCTACTCCATACTCTCCAATCTCGACCGGTGGCGCCTATCCACCAGGATATGGAAGCTCTTCTAGCTCTAGCAGCAGCAGCGTTCCATACTCCCCAATCTCCAGCTCTAAGAGCATCCCATTCTACGGCACCGGATCTTCCAGCAGCAGCTACCCAGTTGGCCCAACCGGTACTGGATCCTACCCAAGCAAGGACACAACTGTCACTTTGACCAGCACCAAGGAGATCACCATCACCAGCTGCGCCCCAACTGTCACTGACTGCCCAGCTGAGAAGGCCACTGAGACCTATGTTACCAAGACTGAGGAGGTCTTCACGACCGTCTGCCCAGAGTCTGAGGCATCCAAGATCTCTGCTTCCTACTCCAAGGCTAGCTCTACTCCATACTCTCCAGAGTCGACTGCCAAGGTCCCATCCTACGGCAGCAAGAGCTCCAGCAGCCCAGTTGCTCCAATCAGCACCGGTGTTCCATCCTACCCAAGCCAGAGCAAGCCAGTCCCATCCGGCTACTCTGCCTCGACTGTTGTCTACAACAACACTCTTACCTACACTCTCGGACACGGTTCATCCACCACCGTTGTCACAACCACCGTTCAATCCACCTCGACTCTCTACGTCACCGTGGTAAGTCTTTGCAACGCTTCCAATTAATTACTTTGCTAACATCTTGAAAGACCGCATACGCCACCAAGCCAGCCACTTCTGAGGCCCAGCCAACTGGCTCTGCTCCAGCCTACAAGCCAGAGAGCACTGGATACACCACCATCAAGTCTACCTCTACCATCACCAACTACGTGACTGTCTACCCAGTCAAGAGCACCCCAGGCAGCCCAGGTGGCCACGGCAGCGCTTCTACTCCAGTCAGCGCTGGCGAGACTTGCGCCCCAACCACCGTCACTGTGACCGAGAAGGAGACCGTCTACGTTACCGTCCCAGCAAGCACCAGCTCCGCTGCTGTCTCCTCTCCTAACTCTGTGGTCCCAATCCAGTCCAGCTCTAAGGGATGGTACCCAACCAACTCCTGGGGCCCATCTTCCGGATACGCTAGCAGCACTGGCTTCGCTACCTCCTACACCAAGCCAGCATCGTACCCAAGCAAGAGCTGGTCTAGCTCCAGCTCGACTGAGGGATCCCCAGTCTCTTCCTCCAGTGGAACTGCTCCAGCTCCATACCCATACCCAAGCAAGAGCTCCAGCTCCAGCTCCAGCTCTACTCCAGCTAGCCCAGTGACCACCTCAATCGGCACTGCCCCAGCACCATACCCAAAGCCAAGCTCCAGCTCCAGCACTGAGGGAAGCCCAGTTTCCAGCTCAAGCAGCAAGATCTACGCTCCTGGCTACGGCCCAAGCAGCTCAAGCACCCCGGTTGCTCCGGTCTCCTCTGCAACAGCACCAGCATACAGCTACGCTCCATCATCGTCGAGCTCGACTCCTGCTGCCCCAGTCAGCACCGCATATGTGACTCCAGTCCCAAGCAAGCCAGCCGGCTACGAAGCACCAGCAGGCTACTAGAGTAGACACGGTCTTTGAGAGAGAACAGGATTATTGCAAAGATACCATATGTCGCAGCATCTCTTCACGACTTGATGACGCTTAAGCGCTGCCGAAGATTCCCTATTGTTTTGTGTGAGATTTTTGGATTGGAAAGCTGAGGTCTGGAAGATCTGGCAAACTTCTCTGTAGCTTTGTTCATTTACAGATTATTTCTTGTATGTGATCTTTGTTGGCAACTGCTTGTGGAAGACGCGCGTGGATATAACCAATGGAAATGTTTTTTGTCGTTTTTGATCTACTGTCTGTCTGCACATAGTACGAGGCGAATGATACCAAGCTGGACTGGCAACGTGATAATCGTTGAAAGTTTACATCTGTTCGACAGTGTATCTAGTGGCATGTAAGCATAAAACGGCCTGATGTATATTGTTTAGCCAATGTACGCTGAATCTTGAGTGTATTACAACCAGGTCTCCGGCAAAGATTCCTCCTGTGCAAACGTGGCATGATGCTTCATTGTCATGGTTACAGGCATAATCACCTTGTACGACAACTCTTGCCGGACGGTTCTGTCTGTCTTGCGATGAACTGGGATCATAAGTTTGGTAACGACAGTTGAGAGATGAACGTCCGACTATCGTCAGACAACGGTAACTTTGGTCGTTGGAAAACCGTGGTTGAACGTGCCGGGTACCACGAAATGGGAAGAAGATGCCGGAACTAATCTGTCAGGTACAATTCAAGGCCGACTTCATAGACATGTATACGTTGGAATAGCAAAGTCGACCTGTCACTTGGAGCAGTTGGCACGATGTTAAGTGGAAGGCAGTGGTCGATGAGGTTCGAAGTCGACACCGTCAGCCTATGTCCACGGGCGGTTTCCTTCCGCAGCGTCTCAGGTATACTCTATCGCATAGTCACACGTGACAGATTGATAGCATCTCGGTGAAAGATATCCCAGCCACGGAAGAGCCGGTGCCTCGCCTGTTGGTGGAATTGATCTGACCTGGCCTGCCGAATCCGTTGAAGTCAGCGTCTTGGTATAGACCATATAGGTGACCATCACAGTCTAGTCGAAGATCGCGATGATACCATTCTGTCGTATGAGGCAGTCGAATGCTACTCAATGGCCTCATCTGGCGTCAATCGGCAGCCACGAGTCGTCACAGTCTTGATAGAATGCATGTATGTTGTTGCAACTCCGTGTGCTATCGCCGGCATGGCATGGTGGAAGGGACTATGGACCTGCTGGCAAGACCGACCATCTGTGTGTTTCTCACAAAGCAATTCCATTCAATCACATCTCCCATTTGGTGACCATGGGGTGATTCTGCTCAGGAGCACCTCTTCTGTGGCTGGGCGTCGCCGGCTCGCGTCGTGTTTGAGGCTCATCGCGTACAATAACCATACTTTCAAGGATGTGGAGGACCCCGGCACCCAAGAGTTGGGGCGAGGAACACTCGGCACGCGAACCCCACTGATTCGCGCATTTTTATTTATCCTCCGTGTGGATCGCGAACTCCTGTTTAACCGGCCTCAAGCTTCAGCTAGCCGAGCTGTGATGTATGTTGCTCGCAGCATGAATTTCCGTCGCAGATTCACTCTAGCTTGGCCAGCTATTGCGCATGTTCACTGAGAGTGAGCACATCAAACACTTCTGAATCCTAGTTTTCCCTTATCCAGACTTCAGATGCCGGATTCCATCGTGCGTTCATCTCGGTGCAATTAAACGGCGGCCTGTTTGTATAACACTGCTTCCGTCTCTGTTCCACCTGCGTGGAAACAGTACGGACCCAGCACGCAATGAGTTGCAGTTGGTTGGTGGCAGCACAGCTTATTCGACCATCCCATAGCACCCATCTAGGGCACGGTGAGTAGATACCCTATTCAGAACACAATGCATGCGAAGCGCATACTCATGGAGAGACAGGCGCGAGTGACATTTCGATCCGGTGACCCGCAGTCGCGAAGGCAGACAATCTACTACTTTCTTGTCCATGGCGGTAGGACCTATGCCTGCTGCCATGACCAAAGCCAATGGAGTTATGAAGATTGAAGAAATCATCCATAACGAGCCTCCGCGACTGCTTATCATCTTCGACAAGGGTCAGGAAGAGATCACGCGGGTCGTTGCAGACGTCTTGGGATACACATATCGTCTCCTTGACCGACTAGATGGTGCTCATGGGTGGTCGGATGAAGCTGTGCTTGGGGTGGAGAATGATTTGATTACGGCGCCGGAGTCTTTACGAAACATACAAAGGACACTCATTACAACTCACTGCATTGATTTACAAGACTGGAGGGACGAACAATTTACTTCTTTATGCGACTATGAATACCTTTACACCAAGGCCACGCCGATTCGACGAGACATTGCGAGATATCTTGGATTCGTGCTTGGACAGAACAAGCCTCATGAGGATTTGAGGAGGAAACAGAGAACCACGTTGTTGTCTACCACCTTTCCGGATATACGCGCAGCTTTGCCCAACCTCGATATCCTGTCCGTTGGAGCTGACTCCGTTGAGTTACGCGTGGACCTTCTAAGGGATCCATCCAACGACAAGGAGTTCGGATCGGTACCTAGCCTGAAATATGTTGGCGAACAGGTCATGCTCCTGCGTCAGCGAACAGAGCTTCCAATCATCTTCACTACTAGATGTACAAAGGAAAACGGACGTTTTCCTATGGAGGATCCCGGCCTATACTACACTTACCTTTACAAAGCAATACAATGGGGCTGCGAATATATTGATGTCGAACTTTGGTTGCCAGAAGACATTAGGTGCAAACTCGCGGCGGAGAAAGGCAATAGCAAGATAATCTCTGCATGGTAAGCGGAACAACTCTCTTCAATAGGTCTTGCTAAATTTGTGCTTATTTGACTATAGGCATGATTTCTCTGGCCGGTGGAAATGGACCTCGCCAGACGCTCACAGGCTATTCAAAGAGGCTGCGGTCTATGGCGACATCGTCAAGATGATTGCGCTGGTGAACACTATGGAAGACAACTACGAGCTGGAGTACTTTCGCTCGACGATACAGAATTCATATTCCCACCCTCCGCTTTCAGGACTGAACATGGGCTCGATCGGACAGCTATCACGGACTTTGAACAAGGTTTTCACTCCGATTACACATCCTCTACTTCCTATGATCGCAGCTCCGGGTCAGCTGAGCGCGGCTGAGATCAATTCAATGCTACACTCCATGGGCCAGATGCCGCAGCTGGACATGTATGCGATCGGCCATGTCAGGACCAACGGACACGCAATGTTCTTCGAAAAATGCCTCAATGAGCTCAGTCTACCACATCGACTGCTCACCGTTGAACACCAGCCACGCGGCTCGATAGAGTCAATTATCACCAGATCCCGCTTCGGTGGCGCTTACATCAATCCCCCACAAGCCGTCGACGAAGCGCCATACCTACCAACACTTACAGAAGCAGCATCAGCCATCGGCCAAGTAGATACCATCGCTGTTCGGACCAACAACGGAACAAAAACGCTTGTTGCCGATAATGTGACGTGGAAGGGTGTCAGGGCCACATTGACGAGAGACTTTGTACCGAGCGCATACTCGGGAAGAGCTGCTGTTGTCATTGCGAATACAGAAGCATCGGCAGCAGCAGCCCTCTACGCATTGACCAGTCTAGACATCGGATCGATATTCACTATCGGATTTCAGGCCAGCGGTCACCAGCAATTGCTCGGTCTTGGAGGCCTGAACAAGATCGAAGAGCCTTTCGCCGTTATCTCCGCTCTACCAGCGGAGAAGTCGATGGCTGCGATTCCAGTCTTGAAACATTTCAGCAGCAGTCCGCGAAAGCAGTCCAATCGGTCTGGCAAGATCTTCGTTGATCTGTCGAATGGCATCAAGGGTAATGGCGACTCAGTCTCGGTGGCCGACTCTCTCGGCTGGGCTTCATATCCGTGCTCAGACTACATCTCTTGGACAATCGTGGAGATGATTCGCTGCTTAGTTGGCGAGAACGTTCCTTGGGATTTTGTGAGGCTCGCGGCCGGGAGAGGCCTCTACACATGACGATGTCAATGAGCTTATGCGACATGCAGGCATCACAGTCCTTTCTGTAGTTAGTTTGAGATGACTCGTGACTGTACGAGATTTATGATACCACGCTCATTGTACTAATCCCAACCCGGTTTCTTTCCCTGAGATGTCTGGTATACATGCAGAGCCAGTCTCGTTCTCGGCCCGAATAGGCCCGAACGGCAAAGATCAGCAGAAGCGTGGCTTTCACGAGTAAATTCGAGTCCGTAATCGTTCCAGCAAAAGTGAGATGAGGCTAAAGTGCTATCTTGGGCTTGGAGCGAGTGGTGTAAGCAGAGCCCGCCTTTCGAGCCGTCGAACTCTCAAGCTCAAATACGAATTCGTCGTCTTTTCTTGTCACGACCCTGTTCACAAGCTGTTCGCCAGTGGAAAGTCTTTCCATCGCCTCGAGAGGGGTGCAATTGAGACTCACGTCAGCCGAGAAAGGCCCAAGATGAGCATGTCGACATCATGCAACAACGTATTGAATTCGTCTTCTCGTGCAACGTCGCGTTGCACAGCGTGATAGTGTGTACGGTACTTGCCATGTGTATGCGACTTGCGAACAAGGCTAATCCTGCTGTCCATGTGCCCGTCACCCGCTCACGGGTAAATAGGACAGGGCTAGGCGTCTGGGGTTGGCTTCGCTTCTTTCTTGCGGAGGTCTTCGTCACACCAGGATCGTTCCAGAAAAGAGACTGTCAGACTTCGCTTGCATCGCTAGCCAGGTGGTTCGGCGATGGGCCAATTGATCTTCACCGCTGCCCGCTGGCCCAATATGTGTGCAGCAGACTTGAGCAAAGCATGATCACATCTGGCGGGCCTCACGCTGGAATCTGCTCCTCCTCCGGGCCTCGCGGTGGGCGGTGGAGGGTCTTGCACAAGCTTCCCTCGCTCTTGCGGCCGACATTTCCCTGGAGTGCGCTGGTCTGCGCGCGCGGCTGATGGCTGAACCGCATTTGCTTGCCAATGGATCTGCTGGCTCCCATCCGAATAGTGTCTGCCGTGCCCTCGGTTCGTGATGCATGGTTAAATGCACATCAATCAGGTCCAAGCGGCTCCAACTACTGATGCGAAGCCCTGCACGTCCCCGCGTCCTCGTGCCTGTGACCTTCCTCTTCATGAGTTAAAATGAATAGTCACGGTATGGCGTACCGGCTCCACAGCGATGCGACATCAGTGAACTATCCAAGCTCCCCTACCTGTTGCTTGTCCTTGCTCTCTCTTTTGGATCTCTCTGGCGCCCGTAATGCTTCTCTACCTGACTGATCTGCCGTTTCGGTGACAAAGATGATGGCAATTGCACAGAACAGCATAGATCTGGCGGCCATGTCCAGGCCGATCGAGCGCCTGCCGGTCAGGAAACCGAGTGGCGAGGTGAAAGAGGCCATGAATTGCAAGAGTTGTCGAAAGAGAAAGGTATACTCACCTGACCGGCCAACCTCCTCTTGGCTCAAGCCTGCCGCTGACGCCTCGGCAGATAAAATGCAACAGAATGAAACCCAGCTGCGAGGCTTGCTCGGTCTTCAATTGTGCGTGTATATACGATGCCATCCCTAAGAAGCGTGGCCCGAAGACAGACGTGCTGGAGGCTCTGCTCAAGCGAGTGAATGGTTTGGAGAAGCGCCTCAAGGACGAGAATAAAGACGCCTCGCCAGATGCAGAATCATCAAACTCTGCAACTGAACCACAGGATGTTACCAGGACTGAAAGTGATACGATGAGGAGATCGCCACCCAATCAGGAATCGAGCAATGTGGAAGGACGACAGACGAAGCAAACACCGATACCAATCGAACCAGCACCTCCAGCACGAGAGGCTCTAGCCTTCACGGACGCCCTGCTTGATACATATTTTGCTCGACTGCACAACAAGCCATACTACATTCTGGACGAGACGGCGACACGACAGCGATTGCGAGATGGTCGTCTACCAGGTTTCCTCATCGATGCCATCCACGCTGTTGCTATCAGATATGTTCCGCATCTGAGTGGAGGATACGGTGGCGCAGTGCGCTCCAGCCAGGACTACGTGATGCGTGCAAGGGCTCAAATTGATGTCGACGAGCCAAATATCGACAATCTCCAGGCGCTTTTGCTGCTTGCGATGGCAAACTTCCAGAATGGCAAGGGAAAGAGGTGTTACATGGTCTTGACCCATGCAGTGAGCATGGCTTTCGCTCTGAACCTTCATCGAGAGCTTCCGGCCGAGCTTCGAATAGCGCCCTCGGAAAGGGAAGGACGTCGGAAACTCTTCTGGACATGCTATCTCATGGATCGTTTTACAGTCAGTGGCTCGAAACGACCATCCCTTATCTCAGACGATTCTATTCATCTGAGACTGCCGGCATGGCATCCGCCTGGGTCCCAAGTTTTGGCAGATGGCAACTTCTTCTCAAATGGCTCGAGCTTACCGTATGCGTCAGGAGTGTCAAGCGCAGCACAAGGGAGTAGTACGATGCTCATTGAGATCGTGCGAGTCCTCGGTGTCACCAATCGCTATCTAGCCGCCGGTGGCGTAAAGGGCGATTCGCACTTTCCCTGGCATGCCCAATCTACACTTTCAAGGATCAGATCGGATCTAGACTACTGGGCGGCGGCTACACAGGAAGTCTTCACATCAATTGATACGCTTTTTGGATCGCACGATAGCTCAACACTTGTGTTGAGCAAGCTCATCTACCACCTGGTCCATTGTTTGATCTATCGACCATTCCTTCCCATCGATCTTGCAGAGCTCTCAGGTTCAGGGCAGCATCAATCATGGCAAATAGAAGCCACCAACCTGTGCTTTCTACATGCGAACGCAATCGCTGAACTGGTAGAGATTGGCAGGAATACATCATTACTGGACTGGCCATCATTCGTCGGCTATGCGATATGCACAGCAGGCACAATTCATGTGCACGGCGCTCACTACCTCTCGTATCGCGAGGGCGATGCATTTTGCCACAGTGCTGACTTTCTGTCCCGGGAGATGAATCAATTACTGGAATTGCGAGCGATCTGGTCTGGAGTGCAACATCAAAGAGACACTTTGCAAGCCGTCTACGGTAGTCATGCCCAGCTTGTGAAGTCCTTGGCGAGCAGTCCCATGCGATTTTCACCGGTCTTCCAAATGGAGGATTTCTTCGACCGATACCCAGGTTGTTACATCGATGGAGCACATGTGACCTTCTCTGATCTTGTTCTCGACTCGTTGAACGAAGGATATCAGATGTTCAATGCTCACGATATGTGGCTGCAGGAGACTACTTATGCTCCTACTGTGCCTTCTCAGCCAGCTTCTCATGTACCCGGTGTGGCGAGGAAGCAGAAGAAGAGACGTTCAACCACTTCGTCGCTACCCTATCCAACCTCAAGATCGAATACAGAAGCGTCATTGCACCAATCGATCGAAGAGCAGCACTCTGCGGCGCTAAGCAGTGTTCCGGAAGTCGCTGTTACGGACGAAGCGAACGGCTCTCACGAACCTAGCGATGAACACGAGCACAATCCGACATTGTTTCAAGGCAGTTTCACGCCGAACTTCGCCTTCAGCCCGATTCAATCTGCGCTGACATTGAAGAACCAAACATCATATGACAGCACATATCACGGGCAAGTGATGGACCAGCAAACGCCAAGTGGATTCAGCGGCAGTGCCGAATCTGGCAACCATGAAGGCGAGAATGATCCATTTCTTAGTCTTCTGGAACAGCTAGCGGAAAATGGTGATACTGGCTTCGATGGTCATCAGTCGCATGATATGAACTTCTACCTGACCAACCAAGCATCAGGTTAAGGAGTCTGAGGAAGTGACAGGTCGTTGTGGCAGATTCATAGGCATTTTGAAGGAACTCAATTGTATTAGGATCCTCCAGAGGTGTAGCCTGAACAATTATCGCGAACGCCACGCTTGCTGTGCACCACAAATTTTGTTCATTAGAATTATTAGCCCCCTTTGATACCCCCGACGAGTCGGGCTCACAAAAGTCCGGGAATGATAGCCTTTCGGTTTCCGACTCGTTCTTTTCCAAACTTCTCCAAGTACCACCGTTTTCCTGCCAGAGCTTGTGGCAGCATTGTCGAAATCTCGTTGATCAGGAAGCTTCTTGCAGGAATGCAGTCCCAGCCTCCAATCATCCAGAAGCCGAACCACTCGAACCATTCACAAAGATAATGTGGATAGAAAATGAAGTGGAAGAGGCCATTCTTGGGAATCATGTAAAGCTTCTCCACTCCATCAACCGGCTTGCCGTCCTTCTTGGCCTGCTCCTCCTGGCGGCGCTTAGCCGACCTTCTGATCTCACGCAGGTCATCATCGTGGAAGAGGTTGCCCAAGAAACTCCAGCCCCAGATCACAAGGCCCACTTCAATCATGTAGAGCTTGCCAGCCCAGTCATAGACCGTTTGTGGTCCATAGCCTCCTAGCCATCCGCCAAGAGATAGACCATTCATGACCTGCCATGAAAACGCCGAGACCAGAACGATAGGATGTATAGGTGACATGGACGGGTTGAGGAACAAAGGCGACAGAACAGCTCGATAGATGTAGTGAATCGTGTAGAGACCAGCCATCGTCCAATTAGCCCATGGTACACCTTGGAGACCCTCCTTAGGCGGAATTGTGAGCATGCAGTAGTTGACTACGAGGAAGCCGGGACATTCCATGATGAACCATGCCCATTTACCTGGAATGTTGAACTTCGAGTCGACGGATGTCTTGCCTTTCGGGAAGTAGTCGCTCACCCATTGGAAAGCGGTGATCTATGTTCAAGTCAGCGAGACTCGTTCTAAGAACAGAACCTGTGATGAATGCATACGAGTGGGAAGAACTGCCATGCGTAGACGATCAATTCCCAGTTCTCCCGCGAAGGTGGCAGAATGCCTTCGATCAACGTCGGCAGCGTAGGCAGATCCATTTTAGCCTTGATTATCGCTAATGCAATCTGTTTGCCTCAAAAGGACGCGTGTAAGCAGAGCTCAATGCTCGATGCAGGTTGATGGTACTTCTATCGTGGTTCTCGTACGCAGAGGCGCGACAGGCATTATGGTGACTTCATTTCATTTCCCGAGCGGCCGTTTGTCTGCCGAGCTAGCGAAAGCTTATAGTTCTTGCCTTACTGCCTTAACGCGACGATTCAGCATCCTTGAGGTTTCTCCGACCATCCTTGACTTCAAGTATCTCAACAAGTGTCGACTTCTTGCACTGCGACCTTCGAAATGCGAGCGAACAATGGCCGTCCAGTCATTACGGATCACGGAATACGATGAAGCGGACACGGTGACTGCCACCTATGTGCAAAGCGAAGGAAAGAGCCAAGGACTAAGTCGAGTCGATGTCATTGTATGTCAGCCTATCTCTGGTTAATGACCTTTCGACGTTGACATGGACATAGCCACGACAAGACCTGAAGTCACTTTCACAGACAGCATGGAACCGAGCAGTGGACGTGTTCCTACCTGTCGGCTATCCTCACAGCGTGTCTGAAGATTATTTGGAGTATCAAATTTACGATTCACTTCAAGCCTTCTCAAGCAGCATAGCCAGTCTATTATCTTCACGAGCTGTTCTATCAAGTGTCGGTGTGGGCGACTCGACAGCATCTCCTACCGCAGCCATTATCCTTTCGATCCTACAGGACTCCGTGGGCCGCATTGCAACAATCCTGTTTGCCCACCGGTTCGGCACATCTTTGGAGCCGGAATGCAAGATGTACAGACTGCTTGCTGATGTCTTGAATGATACTGGCTTTGTTCTTGACTGCATGTCTCCGGTCTTCCCTAAGCCTATCAGAGTTGTTGTTCTAAGCTTTAGTAGCGTCTTGCGGTCATTGTGCGGAGTCGCCGCTGGCAGCTCGAAAGCGAGTCTGAGCGCACACTTTGCGAAGCAGGGCAATCTTGGCGAACTCAATGCCAAAGACTCGAGCCAAGAGACAGTGATATCATTGGTAGGAATGATGGCCGGAAGTCTAGTCATCTCTTGGATCACCACACCCATAGCTACTTGGACAGCTCTGATAGTGCTCCTCTCAATACACCTGGAAACCAACAGGAGAGCTGTACGAGCTGTCAAGATGAGAACTTTAACGCGTCAGCGAGCAACCTTGGTATACCACCAGCTCCAGCAGAACAAGACCCCGACACCAGACTTCGTTGCGAATCAAGAGCGGATATTCGAGCGGGACGGCGTTCTTCGGAATGCCAAAGCCGAAGTACTTGGATTCTGTGCCGTGGGAGTACCCCTGGCCAGGTTGCTGAACTCCATCGGAGAGCAGCATAGTCAGACTAGATCGTCCAGTCTGGCCAGCAATAAATTTACGCAAATCTTGGATCTTTACCAATCAAGCGCTTTCATCCTCTGGTCTGACAAATCCTCGCGGTCAAAGAGGAGCAGCCTGTTCATCGTGGTAAAGAAGAATGCTGTGGCTCGAGACTTGATTCTTGCATGGTGGCAGGCGGTGATATTCGCCGAGCTTGCTTCAAGCGAACCTTCGCCAGATGAGAAAGCCGATGGTTTCGACCAGCTTTTGAAACGATTCTCAAGATCTCTGAACAGTGCAAAAGACTTGCTTGAGAAGCACAAATCGAAGTTAAAAGCGGCTGGGTGGAATCTAGAGTTGGGCGCCATCCAGACGATGGCAGCGACCACCGTTACAATCGAGCACGCTGAGACGTGATCATGAGGGGGCAATTTGGAACACTCGATCTGGCATGCGAGCAATATTAGAGATGGATGCGTTAGCCTGCTCATGAATTAGAGGAGCCGGGCAGCACTGATTGCTGCATCACCACATCCTTGGCCCGTTGGCTCTTGCGCCTGAGTGATTTGACTTCCTCCTGCAACTCTTTATTCTGCTTCTCAAGGTCTTCGATTCGTGCACTGAGGGGCTCCATCTGCTCTGCTGCACCGGCACTCAACTCGTCGATGATCTTGAGGACTCGCCACAACCTCAAAACCACAACAATCGAACCGATCTCTTCTAATGTGCCTCTAAGTAGAATGTCGATGATCAGTCCAGTAACGATTACTATTGCCTACAGACAAAGCATTAGAGGTCAGCACGACTGGGAGGTGGGTAGCATAGCATAAGTTATCAATGTACTCACATCAAAGCAGTGGAAGTACGACTTGAAGAACGCGAGTCCAAACGACCATATACTAGCCAACAGTTCGACCATGAATAGGCACGAGAAAACCAAGCTGACTATTCCAAGGACCTCGCCAGCTTTCTCAGCATCTTTCTCTGGAATATGGCCTTCGCAAGCCAAAGACGTGATAAGAAGATCTCCAAAGATGCAGCTAATGTCGAGCGCTACCAGTAATAGCACAGCATAATGACCAGTCTTGCTCGTCAGAAATCTCTTTGTCTGCTTCCGTGCCGAAGCTGCAGCTGAGCTTGCAGAGTGTTCAGCAAAATGTATGCGATCTGAGGGTAGGAGTGGTCTGTGTTCATCCTGTTCACTGCTGGGTGGCTGAACGTGCTGAGGCTTTTTATTTGGATTCCAGATGAATGATCGAAGACGATCGCCTAGCAATTCGGGTCTTTGAGTGCTGAGCATTGTCTCGATGTTTACATGTGATGGTGCTTGGCGTGCTGCTGGGGTGATGAGAGCTAGGAGGGATGTTTTTGTGGATGACGCGGATGAGGTGGATGTGGAGGATCGAGCTTTGGGCGACAGGCGGTCTATCCTTCGCACAACACGCATTCGCAGGAGGACTTTCTTTTCCACTTTTGCATCAACGCTTTCATACACCTCACAGTCTTGCGTGCAAGAGATTACACTGGTAATCGCTGTGTCACTTCGCTCCTGCCCTCGATTCCGACAATCCGCTTGAGCGCGTACTACGAGACAGATGCCAACGCTACCTCCATTGCAGCACGCGTCTGCTCATGAAGAGAAGTAGAAGCGTGAGGGTTTCATCCCGTCCAGCTTCTGCCATATAACAAGCCTATCTGCGCTCGAGGAGAACAGCTTGCGCTGAGACGTTGGGGCATCAAAAGAGCTGGCTACTTGGTTTTTGCAATACTCTACACGCTCGCCTGCTGGTTGCCTGTTGCCTTCGACAGCGCTTTTCAGCACTTCTTACCACGGAAACCAAGGCTATGAGATACCAAAGAGCGAGGACACCCATGATTAAGCAGATATAATCTCTGCTTTCTTCACGTTTGTCCAATATTTTTCTGACCATGTACGACGATCTTGCCTTTTACGACCGAGCAACGGCGGAACTCTCAAATGCAGCTCCCTTCCTTCTACATCTATTTCTCGCCTATAAGCTCATTCAAGCCTCGCTTCAAAACTGGCCATTGGCAAGAAGTAGCATTCGCTATTGGACAAAGCAATTGGTAGCTGCCTTTCGAATCCCTCCTGCCTCATCTAGACATCGCGTGTAGTAGAGAGCCGATATCTCTGGTTGGTGAAGCAACCCTCCGAGACCATATCGAAGCGGACAATCACTTCGTTGTGTCTGCATGGTGAGAACAAAGATTACCATTGGCCCTGACTGGCAGTGACTGTGTCTGCTTGTGTTACATCGGGATGGAGTGGGACATTAAGTAGCGCCAACAGCCGTAGCACATGGCAGTGCTGGCAAGTATATCTTTCCAGCGGTCTCACATGTATCAGGAATTCGCCTCTCCGACTCGCACTATCATCCAGCAGAACATAGATACTGGAACACGCCAAGATGAAAGCTGTGGCATCATCTGTCCTGGCGATGGCCATCGGTGGCCTCGCAGCACCCCTCCCAGAACCCCAAGCTGAACTGGAAGCCCGGGCCAGCTCCGTCCTGGGCTTTGATATCTCGCATTACCAGTCGAGCGTAGACTTCAGCTCAGCCTACAACAACGGCGGCCTCCGCTTCGTCTACATCAAAGCAACAGAGGGAACGACCTACAAAGATCCAGCATTCTCCTCCCACTACACAGGAGCCACAAACGCAGGCTTCATTCGTGGCGGCTACCACTTTGCCTCTGGCACGGGAGATGGCAGTCAAGAAGCCAACTTCTTTCTCGCGAACGGTGGAGGCTGGAGCAATGATGGAAGGACTCTTCCCGGAATGTTAGATCTTGAAGGAGATTGCAAGTCTGTGTCCTGGGTAAGCTATGAGCGAACGTCGAACGATAAGAAAATGTCCACTGACGCGTCCAGATCCGAACTTTCAGCAACACCTACCATGCGAAGACTGGACGGTATCCGACACTCTACAGCAGTCCAAGCTGGTGGAGCTCCTGTACTGGCAACTCGAACGCTTTTGTAGACACGAATCCCCTGGTCATGGCATGCTATAATGCCAATCCGTGCACGCCGCAAGGAGGGTGGCCATACTACACGATTTGGCAATACAAGGACTCTAATTCCTATGGAGGAGACTCAGATCGCTTCAATGGTGACATGACACAGCTGAAGAAGCTGGCAAGCGGGTAGGTAGCAAGATCTGTAAGCGATGGTGAAGCAATTGTCTATGTCAAATCACTGGTTGCACGACATCTCGCTCCAAATGTGACATTTGTCGGGATCCAGCCTATTTGAGATAGCACGCGCAATGAGATTTAAACTCTCACTCATTCTCGCCCTAATATATATCACAAGCCATCACAAGCCATCACTCACTTCACCTCACCGTCGCCAGCTGGCACGTGCTTGAGTGAATCAAGCTCCAAGCTCTCGGGCCCTCCCGCTGCGTCTTGGATCTTATCTTAAGTGCTTCCTTCGCGACAACAACTTCAACACATTACATACACTTTCGCTTGGGTTACCCTTGCATCACTAACACATACACAAGTCGCCCTAGTATTGCGACTCATTTGTCACTTCAAGCAGCACAAAAAGCCCCAGGTACGTCGCATCATCTGCCACTCCCGCGGAGCTCTTGGTGTACATATAATTTCCCGGACTTGAGACGTTGTCGTTGCTATGTCAGAACAACACGAGAAAGAGCAGGATCATCTAACCACCGGAACACCACACAGAAGCGCATCCGCCACCTCATCTCACACCATGGCCGACGAGGAGCATAAGCGCGAAGATGACGCGCTCGATAGGCAAGGCGAGGACGAGGATCTAGGCGATGAGGAGGAAATCGCGGCCATGAAGAAGCGCGTCGAGGAGATGGAAGCAGAAGCCGCGAAGCTGCGCGAGATGCAGGCGTCCGTCGACGCGCAGACTGATAACTTGCGTGAGTCGAAAGAGGACATTGACAGCCGGAGTATCTTCGTGGGCAACGTCGATTATGGCGCAAGCCCTGAAGAAATTCAGGCGCACTTCCAGAGCTGCGGCAGTATCAATCGCGTGACGATTCTGCTTGACAAGTTCACGGGCCATCCAAAGGGTTACGCCTACGTCGAGTTCTCCGAGCCGAACCTGGTTACACAGGCTCTCGTGCTCAACGAGAGCGTGTTCAGAGGGCGCAACATCAAGGTACGCAAATCAAGGAAGACATACAGTATAAGCAGACTGACAATGATGATAGGTCGTTCCGAAGCGTACCAATCTCCCGGGTATGACCAGAGGAGGCCGAGGTGGCGGCGGAGGCGGCGCACCACGCGGTCGTGGTCGTGGTGGGTTCGGCGGTGGCTATGGTGGCCCTCCTGGCTACGGTGGCGGACGAGGAGGCTATGGTGGTCCGCAGTTCATGCCTCGTGGTGGTGGTTACCGAGGTGGCTACCGAGGTCGTGCACGCGGTTACAACCCATACTGAGAGCCTGTCCTTTGTCCTACGCATGATACCCATCGACTTTTGACCATCACTTGACCGGTTCGAGCAGCGTCTCTCCGTTGTGCTTCTGATACTGCCGCAGACGGAGCGCTGAGAAACGCCGGTCCGATATCTCCTTACTCGCAAGAGCTTGGCGTTTGAGATGTGTGAGGCTAGAGGAAGAAGAGAGGCGCGCAGGGATTCCTCTTGACGTTGAAGAAGCATATTTTAGAAAGAGCGAAAGAAAGCGGGCGACGCGAAAGAAGCCACAAGATCTTATGTGTTGGAGCAAGAGCCATTTTCTGCCATTTAAGGCGTCCGCAATGTCAAGAGTATGATCCCGAGCATTTCCAAGAGAAGATTGATGACTATAAGGACACGTTGAAGATCTCGTGTGGTTCTGCATAATGATATGGCTCTCATATCGTGGTTGCAGCGCAAGATGATCATCCGACACAAGCTTCGCGATGCGCGCGTTCACAAAGCTGGTCAGAAGACGCGTCATACTGCCATGCAACGCGTCCGGTCACTCTTGGAGCATGAGTAAGTGTTGCAGACAAGCAAACACTGAGCTATGCTTACTCCTGGCGCGAGCAGCATCACAGGCGTGTCCCACGCAGGATGCGACAACGCTTCGAGATGGATCAATACAACGCAAACAGCTATAGCAGCAAGCTACGGGCAAGACTTCACCAGCGGATGGTCGCTAAAGCAGTCATAAACCTCCATGCTTTGGTATGGCCCAGTTCTCCTCAAGCCGCCATCTCTTCACGGAAAACAGATGGCCAGCCCGGAAGGCCCATTACAAGCACATTACCGAGAACAGCTGACGGCGGCCACCGCTTATATAATATCGCCGGCGCTGGAACTCCATGGCTCGCAAGCCCTCCAAGCAATTCAGAAGAGCTTGAGTGCATGTGCAGAAGATTAAGCAGAATGCCACCCTTGAAGTTGTGGACTGGTAGCTTGGTGTAAGTGAGCATGTATGAGTCTCGCGATAGCCGGAGGCAATCAATGTTGTCATGATGTTCCGTGGGCCCGACGTGCGAGATGGAATACCTTACTCCACGTGCGACGAGTGGAAGAAGCCGGAATTGGTAATCGTCGACGCAAGACATACCACAATTCTTCAGACCATGACCCTATCTGGACCGAAAAACTCTACCTTCAACCGCCAGAGCGGCAAGACTACCCACGCAGTTTGAAGTAATCCTATGCACTGCTCGATCGCAAATGGCAGGCTGCAACGAGATACTGAAAAGTAAAGATCGGAAACGGTACCATCTATCATGACCCTTGAATCCATGGGCCAATGTCTGAGAAGTGGATACAGAGCTCACTAATGGCAGTTCGTGCTCATTGAAACATTTCGGTGAGCTTCAACGCAGACATGTTCATGTGTATCTGAGCTTTCCTTCATCCCTGCCTATCCAGAACTCACTCGACGGTCTACACCACAATGGGTCGTGGCGTGTCATTCGAGGAAGCTCGCACCTACTCGGTCGCTGGGACATCAGAATGGAGCGGCAAGGAGAAAGAAGTCGAGAGCGAGCCGCAACACGTCGGATTTGCCCAGCAGGAGCCGCAGCAGCGTAATCCAATATATCAGGAGCAGAAAAAGAAGCTTGGTGTGCCAGATAACCACGAGATCTTTTGGGTTGAGTGGAATGGACCCGACGATCCTCAGAATCCGTATGTATCACTCGATGTCTTGCGAGTCAAGCAAGAGCGTAGGCTAGGTAAGATTGAATGCATGATACTGACAAGATACAGCTTCAACTGGCCAAAGAAACGCAAGTGGATTGCCACATTAACAACATGTTTCGTGTACGACACCCAGTTGGAGAACATAGCCTGCTGCTAACGCACGCGAAGCTCTATCTTGACCGGTCTGCCCGCTGGAGCGTACGGAGCGGCATACGAACAGATGATGGCTGAATGGCACATCAATGACGATAAATTTCCCTTCCTTTCTTTCGCTCTGGTCTCTTGGAACATGGGCGCTGCATTCTTCCCGTTGGTCTTCGTGCCTCTTACGGAAAGCACTGGTCGACTGCCGGGTTACTGGGTACGTTGACTGCCTTAAGTCCCTATTTTGATGCTTACATGTGATTAGGCATTCTACATCATGTTCACCCTCTGGCTGTTTGGCTCTGCATACGCCCCGAATTTTGCTACCATATTGATAACTCGATTTTTCGGTGGCGGAGCCTCGTCCGTGGCCATTACCCTTGTTGCCGGTACCATTACCGATATCTGGAAGGGTGACATCGAAAGAAGCTTACCAATCTCAATCTTTGGTATCACATCCGTTGTGGGCATTGCCTTGGGTCCGTTCGTGGGTGGCATCATCCAAAACTATCTATGGTGGCGCTGGATTTACTGGATCCAGATCATCATCTGCACTGGATTCATCCCGCTCTTCGCATATATTCTGCGCGAGACACGTGGTGACGTGATCTTGCAAAAGAAGGCGAAGAAGCTGCGGAAAGAAGGAAACTTGAGCAACGACGACAACAATCCCAAGAAGTATGCCTACGCGAAATCCGAACTCGACAAACCTAGTATTGTCCAAGCACTCAAAATATCCTTCATGCGTCCGACCAAAATGCTGATCAGTGAGTTCGTGGTCATATCCTTTACCATCTGGGTCAGCTTTGCTTGGGGTCTACTGTTCCTTTTCCAAAGCAGTGTCGGCATCGTCTTCAGCGAGCTATACAATTTTGACGTCTTCCAAATCACACTCGTCCAGCTTGCGGTCAGTGTGGGAGCTATCATCGGCGGCGCCATCAATCCACTTCAGGACAGGCTTTACTTCAAGTCAGCAAGGCGGAACACGGAACGGCCAGGAAAGTGCATTCCAGAAGCACGCCTCTACTTCGCTGTTCCTGGTTCTGTTCTCTTCGCAGTCAGCATGTTCTGGTTTGGCTGGTCAGCATACTCTGGTCACGCTGTTCACTGGATCGTTCCGACTTTGAGTCTGGTCACCTTCGGTATTGGTGTTTACCACATCTACCTAGCTGTCACCAATGATCTCGCGGACGCTTACGAGAAGTATGCCGCTTCTGCTCTGTCTGCGGCTGGTTTTGGACGTAATGTCACTGGAGCATTCTTGCCTTTGGCTACACCCGCTTTGTACAACAACCTTGGCTTCAACTGGGCGTCGACCATGTTGGGTATCCTTGCTTTGGTGCTTACTGCTGCACCTATCGCACTTCTGTTGAAGGGTCCGGTGATCAGAGCAAACAGTCCTTTCATGCTCGACGCTACATTTGACGAAGAGGAAAGTGAGGAGAGGAGGCAGAGCATGATGAACGTGCAGGGAGATGACGTAGTCAACAGGAGAAAGAGCACTATTCCAAGGTGATGCTTCGACAGCACGAGACATCATTGGCATGATACTACAGGATAGCAAAGGCTTCCCAGAAGCCAAGAGGTAAGAAAGAGCTGAGTAGCTCACTAATAGATACGTGCATGGACTCATGCATTGGATGTGGCGAAATGCCCTTGGAATGAGGAAAAGCATGAGATAATGAGATAGTAACGAATGACTTGGTATTCGCTCTTCTCATGATCTATGGATATTTACAAACGCAGGTAGATCTGCTGACCTACGGGGTATATTTCACAGCGCCTTGCTTCCAGTGCAGGTAGATCTGTTCCACCGCGGGTATCATAATAGCAGCGCCTTGCTTAAAGAAACATCATAACGCCAACAAGAAGCCAACAAGAAGCCAGACACGACATCTTCCTTTCGTTCAAGCAGCCGCAGCAACCGGGAGTGGTCCCAAAGGCTCCTCACTGGACGCCAAATTGCACTGTCTGAAGATCCTCACCTCCTCAGGCAAAAAGCTTCCAGTAACGGAGTGAAGCACACCGTGATTGTTGAAAAGAGCCAAATCTCCTGCCTCCCAATCCACAGCATAAACCAACTCTGGCGCAATACCAGGACGCTGAAGTCTGTGAACGATCTCTCGGACCTCCTCCAGATCGTCAATGACAGTGCCATCAGCGAGGTGCAGCTTCTCAACAGCAGAGGGATGGACTTGAAGAGCCAGCTTTCCAGTAACAGGGTTACGCCAGCACATTGGAAGGATCTTGACCTTGCTCTCGTCGATTTCTGGAAGTTCGGATTTGGGAAGCTCGAGACCTTCTGATACGAGACCAAGACCATCGGACCGGGATTTGGCTGGAGACATCCAGACGTAGGGGTGCGCTGCGTACTGTACTTTGGTCGTGCGGGCGAATTCCTTGTCTTTCTCGGAGAGAAGGTCGTACATCTTGTATGAGCTTACGAAAGCTGTGCTGCCGCGTGGGACACTGAGCTTGTCGTCTGAGCCGTCATCGTAGCGCAGGCTCTGGTATTCAGTCTTGGGGACAGACACTGCCATCAGACTTGTGACGCGCGGTGGATTGAGGTCGTACAGAGCGGCGTCGATATGCCATCGGTAGAAACGAGTGTTATCGCGGTCGTCTTCTTCGGAGATAACGTCCTTGTGGAAGGACTTGTGGTGTGGATGCTTCAGGGTGATGTCCTTCAGGCCCTCAAACTCTGAGACCTTGCCATTGCCGATGACTTGCACCTTGGGACCTGGATCAGTATGTTTCAAATGGAACGATCGCAGATTGATGCACTCACCTGTGGTTGATGTGGGATCGTCTTCAAGTCTGGATGAAGAATGGAACGCTTGGCATCGATCGTCTTTCCATGGCCGTATGAAGTGCAGTCGGGATCGAAGAGCCTTGTGAGCTCATACTGGGCCCGAGGAGACAGATCTTGCTGGCCTTTGAAGACAACAACCTGATTCTCGTACAGAGCTCGTCGGATGACTTCAAAATCGGTCTCGTTAAGGTTCTCAAGGTCTGCACCGCGGATCTCTGCGCCAAAATCGAGCTTTGAGCTCTCCGATGCGATCTTGTGGACTGTGATCTTGCTTTGGATTGCCATTGTCTTGTCTTTCGTGTACTGCTGGAGTTGGTGGTTGTTGTGAGTGAATGTTCGATCTGTATATCTCAAAGGTGAGCTCGCTGGTTTTATGCCAAATGCGGAGCCTGGCGTTATCGCTCGACCAGGTCGGAGCAGCCCGAAGAAAAGCAAATGTGGAGACTGTGAATTCTGGACTCTGACATGGGCCCTGCGTATCTCGGCGGTATTGCAAAGGCTTCACGTACCACGTACGCGAATCTCCGGATCGCGCTTTTCGATCTGCGTTCATCGTCAGCGGCATTGTGCAGAAGCACGTCGATTCGACACATCTTCACAGAACCGACAGAGTGAAGATCATTGACAACGCAATGTCCTGAAACGAAAAGCAGTCCAGAAGTGAAAGCTTTTACATTGCTCGTATCCAACGAAGTCTGGGTATCTTTTCAAAAAGGCACGATGCCACCCCCACTAGTCTATGTTCATAATTCATGAGCGTACTTGCGTTTCTCCTGACGCAGCACGATTTCTCATTAGTCGTTCGGCATTTTGAGCCATAAAAGACTCGCCGAGAGATCCAGCAGTGAAGGATCCTTTGCTGGAAGGTCTATTGAATGAAGATCCGTAGATCTCGTTCGTCACTGCGCTGTGTTCTGCACGATCGTAATTAGACCCCATGTAGACTGGATCGATGGTCGCTGAAGGCCTTCTGAATCCTGGGATATTCGATTGCTGCACCGAAGAAGGTCGAAATTCGATGTGTTCGGCGTGGTCGTCTGATTCTTCTGCTCCTTCAGGTATCAGACCCTCGCTCGATTCATATATTACATCCTCAGAATTTGGAGATGTGCCGAGTCTAGCAACATGGCCGGTGATGTCGTCTTCGCTTTCCACAGCGCTATCTTCCATTGCTTGATCAGACAGAGCTTCGTCGCCACCTAAGCCGAAATCCAGATCGCCATCGACATCTACTTTTGAGGGTGATGTGCTGGGGACTGGTATATGAGGAGCCGAAGACGATGAGGCTACCACTGCGTCTGGAGAGTCCTGCCGTGATTGCTCAGCCTTATTCGATTGGCTGGTCATGGTGGCCCTGGCGAGTGGAGAAAATGGAGCCGTGGAGGACTCTGCTGGGTTGATGCTTCTAGGTACGTCGGCAGTCGCAGGCGCTTTTCCATTGCTGCGTTCGCTCGAAGCTGGTGAACGCGTTCGTGAGTGCGATGGCGTGTTATTGTGAGAATTGAACGTTAAAGGGACATTATCGCTTGGCGCAACAATGGAGTCGCCCACTGCCAGCGACACTCGCTTTTTCCGTGGGCGATGTGTCGGTGACTTCAAGGCAGAAGGCAGCTTTCCGTCTGCCGATGAGCCTGAGGATGATGTCCGACCAGATAATTGAAGATGTACAGGCCTTTTTGGATTTGCCTGCACTACTGGGTCTGAGTTTGCTCTCTGCACACCATCCGGGCCTGCATTTTGCTTGATTGAAGCATTCGACAGAGGTGGAGCGGAATCTGCTCTCTCGCGCTCGGCCTCAGCTTCCTCTCCATCAACATGTGGCGCGTTATTCACATCCAGCGCAGGCAGAAATGCTGGCGTGAAGACTCCAATAAACTCCCTGTCGCGCTCTATGCTCGCCCTGCGATCTGTCAAGCCGGCGACAGACTGCCTGGCCTCTAATGTCGTTCCAGGCTCATCGTCATCCACCACAGCAGTCACCGCCAAGGGTGAACCGATCTGCTCTCTGCGAACACCAGCTGATAGCAACGCATTGACTGCGTTTGACGACTGCCCTGCTAATCGCGGCGAGTTGGAAGGGTCGCGAGCGGTCGTCGATTCTGAAGATGTTCGTCTCGTCCTCTGGGCGTCACTCGCTGCGCCAGCCTTGTGCTTTTGGATCAATTCCTTCTCAAACGACTTATATTCGCGTTCTTTGGCCGCTATATATTTGTGGATGGATTCGTCCAGCTGTTTTCGCTTCGCCTCAAGTCGTTCAAGGTCTTCTTCGGGCAGCTCAGCGTCGGCGAGCGATCTGCGGAAGGACTGTCGTCTGGTCGTGCTCGAGCTTTCTCTGTCACGAGACGCACGCTCACGCTCGGCCATCAGCTGCTGGACGTCTCTGCGTTAGCGCAGACCCGTGACAAAGTACATGTACGGTGGCAGAAGCAGCAGGCTGGCACGGCGCGATCCATAGAATGGCAGCTGCAGATTGCACCGACTGAAGCTGAAATTGTAGCACACGAGCAAGGGAGTCTTCATACCGAGTCAGAGCAGTGTGGGCCTGCAACAGAGAAGAATATGCTCCCAGCACTCTCCCACCCGAGCGTCTCGATCACATGAGCAATGCACAGAAGATAAGCTCGAAGCTTGTCCAGAACGACCGGCTATGGACCGTCTTCAACGACTCTCCACCAGGAGGTACTTCCGCCTCGCCGTGTTCGTGTTTAATTGGGCAGCAAACAGGTCGACCACCACCCCAAGAGCCCACAGCAACAGCCCGCTGCCGCTTGTGCTTGTGCTTGTGCTCGTCCTCCACGACAAGTTCACCTTCTGCTCACATGCGCAACAAATTCTTCACACTCGAGAATGCCGCCGAGCGCCTCGCTTACACCTTGTCACGGCACTTTCTAGCCGGCTGTTCGAAGGAAGCCCGGCATCTGAGTCCCAATCATTTCCAACCCAGCGCTGATCGCACCCATTACCAGAGACGTGGTTCGATACCATGGGAAGTCTAAGAACATTCGAATATGCATACTGAACACAGCGCAAAACATCTACGATCTGTTTCACATATTCCTTGGAAGCATGTATTGCTGCAGTATGCACAGTGAATCATGACAGCGGCTTATGTGCAGTGTTTTATGCGTTGTCCGCTCGTTACTCGCTGCGTGAGGCTGAGAAGGATGCCACCGACTTTTGAAGTGTGCAAGCCGAAAATCTCCGAACGAGGAGCACCTCGGCCTTATTTCTCTCCTCTTCTGCGATTCTTCCAAGGCCACTTCCCGCCGCATGGAGCAACTCCTCACATTTGAGGTCGGCCCAGCGTTGCGAGCGGTGCCGATGCGATGGGAGATCAGCGGGAAACGAGGTGTTCGCCGCGGCAACAACGCTCAATAACCATGGACCTCACTCAGACACCGGCCTGGACCAATGTCGTCTGATTCGAGGCCGCCGTCTGCATCATGCGACATTGTTGACCCCAGAAACAACTCGGACATGTGCCATGCTGGTCAAGGAATACCCTCAGGCATTGAGAACCTTTCTTGGCAACCACCCAGCAGGGATCAGACGGCGCTCGAGACGTATTTAGGTGGTCACAATCGATCACATGAGGAACATAAGAGAGCTTATACTGGCCAAAGGACCGATCAGTCGATCCGTAGACACAACCTACAGCGCCAACCATCGACGACGGCAGAACACTGTTCAAATACAGGTCTGACAGGTTTATCGAGCCTCGAAACCTATAATGGAAGAGCTGGCAGCATTGGATAGACTCGTTAAGGTGTACCCAAAAGATCTCTTCCCAAACTGGACTTGTCATCAAAGACTAGGCGTAGTAAGCACCATACACAGCATATAAATTTTGCTGGAGATTAGCCGCAGCGACGCCTCGAGGATCGGAACGATGCCTTGACCGCTTCAGAGCATGCAGATACGCGCTCTGGTGAGCCGCTATCACTCTTATTTTGCGCTATTTTGATACTTTTCTTGCACTCGTGTCACATGCAATCATCAAAGCGCGGGACGAATTGTCTTCATGAGCAGCGATGGGAAAGAGGCAGGAGGATGAGTCTGGACGATGCACAGCGAATTTATCGCTGCAAGTAGTGCGTGCCACGGAAAGTCCGTGCTCGTGAACCAGGAAATGGGGCTTGGGACGATATGTATGAGGATGCTCACATAATTGTAGCAGGATCTTGAACCGCTATCAAAGGTACCTCAGCCATTGCTCACTCCGCAATCAGGATTTTCTGATATCGCATCCACGTTCAAGCCATAGTCCACTACCAATACTAACAAAGAGTCGAAGAAAACGCAGTGCAGTCGAGGAGAAACACTGCTTAGCAGTCACGCGAGCAATTCCAACGTCATCCGTCTCTAAGCCTGACGCAAGTTTCGTGTTTCGACAACAAAGGATGGTCTTCCGCTTCTGGCCTGGAATGTACGACTTATGATGAATGCATGTCACAAATGCTTCGAAGATGCATCGAACATCAAATCGCAGACATAAGCATCAGAAATAATCCTGATACTGACGACTTACAAAACTCCAACGGACCAAATTTTCAACATTACCAAACTCATCATCCCCGAACAAAATGGCCATCTTTTCAGCCCCAAAGCACTACAGCGAGGCCCTGCTGCACACCTCCCTAGCAACCTTCGGAATCGCCATCCAAGTCTTCTTCTCTCTAATCTGGTTCGTCGCAGCGAAGAACCTCACTCACGGCGTCCTCGGAATCTTCAGCGATCATCCACGCCACGGCCCAACACTCGATCGACTCATCACAGGCGGTGTTCTGGTTGTGATTGCAACATTAATTCATGTCTTCCTACACGATAAAGCTGTGCTTGACGAAGCTGCTGTTATAATTGGAGTTTGTTTGGGATTGGGGTTGGATAGGAGATTGAAGAGGGTGTACTAAGCAGCATGGCCGAATGGAGGCCAGTAAAGAATGGATGAAGAAGGAGTTTGCTATGACTAGTCTATGCCCATGAGAAATGCTCCATATGCAGATAAACATCTTTGCTGCCATCTTTAATGACGGAAATTTGTTCCCTCGCGACAGCGTTCTGTACATCGTTCTGCATGCTTAGAGGTCCACAGCAGAACACTCGCATGCTACTGGTGCTCTCTGCAGCTGCTTCCCTGATGATCGCTGGGAGATCCGGTCTTGAAGCATGGTCTGTGGGATTCAATAGAGATCCGACCTTCTCGGAGTCAGAGTCCAATGATTTCGAAGAAGTCTTCGCTGCGATGTTGATCTCGGCGTCAGGTGCCTTTTCCGGCTCGTCTAGGGCTTGCAAGAATTGCCCAGTCTGCTTCGGCGCGATCTTGTTTTCTTCTTTTCCAGTATAGTAAATCTCAACGCTTAGTCCACTCGGGCAGCAGCCTGTCAGGCTGGCGCTGAGAAGTTCGCAAATCGCTTCTTCAAACCAATTGCGTGTCGCAAGATCACGAGTTGCTAGGATGACTTTCATTTCTGGTCCTTCGCCGTCGCAAAGAACGCCCATTTTGCCTGTTTCTGGATCGCAGCCAGCTGAGAGACAGTCTCTCCTTCGTAGGAATGCTTCGATGAGTGGCAGAAGCCAGCCTGCTCCAGAGCCTCCTGCTAAAGCTAGTGTCTGCTGACTTGAAACGAGTTTACGCATGTCGATGCCACCATAGGGCCCGTCAAGTAGGACGCGCATGCTGGCGTTCGGATGCTTCTCGGCAAACTTTGCGAGTCGGGCTGTGAAGCCACCTTGTGGTCGAATGTAGAAGACTAGCTCGCTGTCTTTGGCTTCGTAATAGTGTGCTTTGCTTGGCAGACTACATGCCGTGAATGGATGTGCCGTCAAACCATGCGTGCCCAGGCCAATGAAGCGGATGAAATAGTGTTGACCAGCCCTCCAGGTCGTCTTGGTTGGGACCGATACCCTGATGAAGCCATTCGATGCGAGGCTGATGTTGGCTTTCTTGAGACCATGCTGGAAGTAAATCCGAAGCTGGCTGTGTAGGAAGGTGAGCGAGAATATGACACCTGTCGCGATGAAGTAGTCCCATGACGAGAGTCGGAAGTCGCAGTGGAGGAAGAAGAAGACCACGAAGACCAGGGCGGCGAGGAAGTGCGAGGCCTTGAAGAACTCGTAGCACAAGTTGCGCAGAGGAGAGAAGGAGGCGAATGTCAGCCATGCCTGTTCAGCACATTAGTTCTGCCCTGAGCAGTAGATAAGGAGACAGTGCAGCGTACCTGAGCCACTAGTGCCACAACACCTGTCCAGTAGAAGACATCTTCATTCCAGCTTTTGACCATATCACCTTTCCAGATGTGGAACACAATGAAGGGAAAGGTATGTATCAATGCCAGTACGAAGCATGCATAGCTGATCCATCTGTGAAAGACCTGTAGCTTCTCGTGGCTGATTCCCGTGATTGTTGTAATCATGTTGCTCTTGCTGCTCGTGGCTATGATAAATGGCAGACAGGCCAACGACATCCATCCCGACCTCGATGCAATTGGAGGCGAGTTACCGAAAGACAACGTGACTTTTCCTGTTTCTGGGTCCTTCTCATTTGGCCAGTAGTACGGCTTGGGTCCAAGTGTCATGCTAAAGAAGAATATAGTCCCTATAGCGCCGAGCAGCAGGACGCCGATGGGCGCCGAATTCCAGTTCAAGAATGGGATTCGGTATGCTCGATAGCTGAGGTAGCGATGCAGAGCAAGAATCTTGCGCACTTGCTTGGACTGTGCTGTCGCTGACACAAACGGTGCCAGGATAAATGGTATTGCGAATAATATTATTGCCGTCATGAAAAAGGCGACAGTGGGCAGCGCATATCGATGATCCAGCTCGTACCAGAATCGCCAGTATCCCTGTTGATATTCACACTGCTCTGTGTGGTTTAGAGAGCATTTGTATGCTCGGGAGGAATGCAGCATCACTGGTTGATCGAGCCATCGCGGCGGCGAGTCCATGCTCATCGCCATGTGTGAGTGAGCCATGGTGAGCGTAGATGATGTACGCGCTCGAGACGTTTAGAGAGATCCACAACCGGCTTCCGTAAGAGCCACAGCCTGATATGATGGTGAAGAAGATGATCAGGCCGGAAGAGAAAGTCGTAGTTCGTGCAAAGGCCAGCAGATCCAGAAGAGTATCATGCAAGGTATCATCTCAAGGTCGGAGATCCTTGTCGTCTGGCCCTCAAACGCGCTCAAGTGGACACCCTCAACACGACGTATCTTGCTCAATTCAGGATCCTTCGTCAAGATCGTAAGCGAAAATTGAATGCAACTCAAGAGGTCCCAACAGTCCCTGCAACAATCCCTTCATCCCACGCGGTGGACACGCTCGAACACGCAGCTGAAGTCACACCAGCATCCCGGCTCATGCTCACTGCTATACCACGTCAGGTTTGATTCAAGGCTCGCACCGAACCTTTTCTGCTCAAAGAGCATTTGATTGACGGTGACCGAAATCGAGCTAACCCAAAAAGGCTGTATCGGCAGCGCCAAGGATCGTCAATGAGCAAGTTTGCGGGAGTTCTGACGGCTTTACGGCACTCTTTCTTCTTCGCCGCACGAGACTGGTAGAAATGCGGTGGAGTTGCAAATCGGAATGGCGAATGGGTGGGATGCCGGGGCTTGAGGCTGCAGAGCACGTTTGAGCGTGGATTGAGGTTGTTGAATCTTCGTTCTGCATTTCGTCTTACGCTCTGAGCAGGTTCCTTGGTGCAGAAGAACTCGCCGTCACCGTCAGTTCAGCGCCAACTCTTGTCGCTCGCTTCGAGACGTCGACTTTCCGTATTGGACATCGCCTTCTGGAAGACAATTAGGACCTGGGACCAGACATCTAAGCATATCGAGAAACAGAAACCCCAGCCACGCAGCAATCCACCAACAACCACAAACTTGAACATGGACATGAGCTCGATGTCTATGTCCATGACCGCGACTTCCAGCGGAGCCATGGCGTCCTCAACTTCTGACATGTCGGGACACGGATCGATGGACATGAGTGGAAGCTCAATGATGATGGGCATGTCCGACATGATGATGACCTTCTTCACCTCGACGTCAACTCCTCTGTACTCCGAGAGCTGGACACCAAACACGACCGGCCAGTATGTGGGGACGTGCATCTTCCTCATCATCCTTGCGGCGCTGTTTCGAGGTATCATTGCGATTCGACAGAACTTTGCAGCATTGCTAGTATGGTACAGCTATCGCAAGGACACATCGATACTGCGATCAGATCTGGATGACAAGGTCCGATGGCAGCTGGTCGCCGGCTCAGGTCGGCCATGGAACATTAATGAGGCTCTAGCGCGAGCATGCTTAGACACAGTACTTGCGGGCGTAAGCTATCTGCTGTAGGTCATTCCAGGTTGTGTTAAGGGAAGATTCGTCTGCTGACACACGATCCAGGATGTTGGCGGTGATGACGATGAATGTCGGATACTTCATGTCGATTTTAGGAGGAACATTCCTGGGAAGCTTCGTGATTGGGGACTGGACACCTAGAGCAGATCATTGTGACGGCCATTGAACACTCTAGTGCACACCAATACTCCTCAGCTCAGCGCAGAGTCTATTTTTTATTGAAGACTGCTCACCATTCCCTCAACGCTGGACAATTCTCTTGAACTTCATTACCTTCTCTCTAGCCATCGTCGCCTTCAGTGCGATCGCCTTGTCTGCCTTTTCCTTCCCTCTTTCTCTCTTATCATGCATCTCACTCGCCACGTCCAAGTGTTTAATTTTTGTCCCTGATGAGGGTCTGAGCACGTTCTTGCTCCGCCTTATCATCATTCATCACCTCCTTGGCCCATGCCTGATCAGCTCTCGGCCAAAAAGTATTCGAAAAAGCGAAGAATGGACTGCTCGTAGCAGAGGTTATCTTGAAAGGCCCGTGCGAAGTCTGCCACCCCGCTTCACCAAGGCCAGCCTGGGAGTCGAGACATGATAGAGACATGTCTGAAGTAGTGGGAACAATGTTGTCTGCCCACTGCAGCCATACTAAATGCTTGTCACGGGTGAGTGGGTCCTTCCTTCCAAGAGCGATAAGTGCCGGGTATACCCGGCTTGGCACATGGCTCCACATCTCTCTTCCGCCCTTGTAGACTAGACCTTGAGTCTACTTTCTTGATAGGATCTAAACTACTCACTTGACCCCTTGTCGATGTTCTTCTTTTTCTGCGACCTGGAGGAGAGAAGCTATGGTCTTGAACTTGTCTAATTTCAGCCTTTCCTTCTCATAGCATCTCACACAAATCATTCGAATCAGATGTGGATGGATCTTGGTCACACGCCTCCGTAGCTACATTCAATGAAGGAGTTCCGGTTTCACTTCTTGCGGCCAGTACCAGAACCAACACCCAGCTGATAAGCCCAACTCATGTTGACCATTACAATGCACTCGCGACCAAGAGCCTCACACTCCTTGCACACAGAGTCAGTCCATCCCTTGATCTTTGGTGCCTTTTGCGTCACATCTTGGGCCAGGCATTGGGAAAGCGTTTTGGCGTTCTTGTTCATGTTGCGGCGACGAAGCTCCTCCTCATTGCCTCCTTTTCTCACCTTCGTGAGATAAGTCTCTGCATCAGTAGTGGCAAACTGAGAGTACTTTATGTCGACACCGTCGAGCTTGACTTCTTTGGCACCGACGTAGATGAGCTTGCCGTTTTTGAAGTGATGTGGTAGTTCCGGTAGAGTTTCGCCTGGTGGACAACGCACTCCGTCAACGAGCGGTGTATTCACGACCGGAATCGTCGGAAATCCAATCATACTTGCAGGTGGATCGCCAAGAACACCTTTGATGATCACAGTCTGCTCATCAGCCATCGTAACGCACATGCAAAGATTCTCCTCTTCGTCATCTGCAGCGGCCATGGCGATCTGACAAGCCTCGCAAGCATCATCTCTCGAGCGCCCTTCTGGCCACCCATCTGGAGGTAGACTGTTGAGATCTTGTTTGATGCAATCAGCCATGGCCTGCAAGCAATACTTTGGACCATTGCGGTTGTCGGAAGCAGCTTTCTTGCGACTTTGCTTGTTATCGAGCACCATCTGTATGTCTTCAGGAAAGTGCTTCAGAGGACACAAGCCAGGACCGATCTGCCAAGCCTGTCCTTCACCATGAGACTCTTTCAGATCGTCAGACAAATCGATAGATTTTGCTGTAGCCACATTCCCAAATGCAGACCATGAGTCTCCGAATGTCCATCTTGCTTCAGCAAGCGAAGATTCTTCTTCCTTCTTGGCTTCAGCACCAGTGTTGCAAATGAACATGAATTTGTCGGTCACATCTCCTTGATTCGAGGGCTGGCCTATCTTGAGTAGTCTCACGCCGCCGTAGTGCTGGCTCGGAGCACAGACCACGATGTGGATGTTCAGCTGTGTGCGAGCATTTCGGCGTTCGTTGATCATGCTCTCAATTGTCTTCGCAAGCACCAATAAAGTGTTAATGGTGATTGATTGGTCTGGACGCAGTGTCTCTTCAAATCTGGCTGCTGAGTCCTCTCCTTTGCTGTGGCGGACGCGGTCGGCCATGGCCTTGACAACTTCTTGGTATTCCTCGGAGTGGAAGATTTCGCGTAGGTTGATGTTCTGCAGAGCATGTCGACGGAGAACATCTCCGTTCATGCTACGGCTGATAGCCTGTATCAGACCTTCGTTCTGCTGTGAAGCCACTGGATCTCGGATGTAACCATTGTTCGCAAGGAGAACAAGTTGGTCAAGAGCATGTTTGTCGCCCCATACGGTGATGTTACCGTCTGGCTTGTTGTCCCAGAAGTCTTTCGGCTGGTCTTTGGCATCTCCAGGCGGGATGTCCTTAGTAAGGACTTTCCAGAATGGTCGATATGGCAACGGGGCACTTGGCACATTAGTCTGGACTTGTACTGGTCTCACCCGACTTCGATTGGATGTCTTCCTCTCTAGCATGTCTTGCCATGCTTGCTTCTCCTGATCTAGCCACTTCTCTCTTTCTTCAAGGTAAGCTTTAGTGTCTTGTGATTTTTGCTCGGTCATCTTCGATGCGGCGTCCTTGAATGATAGAGCGAGGAGCGTGAAATTCGCCTGGAGTTACTTTTTAAATTCTGAGTGAGCTTGCTCGCACAGACAGGTCCTTTGTGGAACGTGAGACTTGACAAATGCAGTGAATGCCACAGCAACAAGGAAGTTTATCAATGAGAATCTCAAAGCAATGAAATGTCCCAGGACCAAGAGCTGAGCAAACAAATGTATCACGCAAGATCCGGCGGACTGAAAGCTTGACATTGAGATCGTGGGTGGAGTGGCTGGACGACGAAACAATGGGGACTGATGCATGGCGGTCAGAATAATTTGGCAAAGGATTGCACTCATGGACGTACCAAGTTTGGTGGCAGCAGGCCAACCAAGTTTGAAATCTGCTGCCATATCTCAAGTGGTGTGGCCGCGCTTCATACCACCCGAAGTGGCAGACTTGCCCTGCTTAGCCCCCAAATATGCCTTCTTCAGGCGAATCTCGGCTTCCTTAGTCTCAATTTCAAGAGCAGTCAACTCAATCTTTTTCTGATCTGCCATCTTCTCAATGTCCTCCGCATTCAATTTCTCCTTTTCCAATTGACCAATCCTCACCTTCTCATCTTCCAAGTTCAAGGTCAACGTGTGTCCTTGCATGATCTCATCGATCCACGATCGCCAAGTCCTGTCATCGGTGATCTTCTTGACCGTGTTGACAGAAATACCAGGTTGAAAATGAGAGAGCCCGTGACCGGAAGGAACGTCGGCGCCACTCAGTGCTGTGAAGATGGTTTCACCAATCCAAGCTTGAGGTGGGTCAAAACAGTGAAAGATAGTCTCACCACGCATACGCCAGCGTTGATCGTACTTTGCCACCGAAATTAGTTCCATCAAGTTCATCAGATAGTTGGAGCTTTGCCAGTTAGAGTGTGCCATGATACGCGCATTCTGATCCCAGGTGTATCCGACTTCGCGAAATGGTCGTGGCATGCGATCGGTCGGTGACAGACTGAGATCATGAAGATAAGTTCTCACTGTCAGAAGGAATTCAGTGAGCACAGTGCGATGTTTTTCAAGCTTGAGAAATTGACGAAACCCCTCCTTGTAGTTCTGTTCCCGCACCGCAGGGTCTTCGAGGCTGTCTGGGTCGTCAGCATTGTCAGACTGGTCACCGTCAATCTCCATCGCAAACTTCCAATCGTCTTTGTATCTTTCCATGTCGTCCAAAATGCTGTGTGCGTCACCAATGGTGGGAGAATAGCCCTTGTTGTCGACAAACTCGAAGATGTATATGGCTGGACGCTTTCCTTGGACGTGGGAGTATTCGACTTGATAATTGTCAAGAGCCACGCGAAAGTCTCGATCGACGTACTTCTTACGCTGAATGTTGCCACATATGATCTCTTCGTACAATGATCTAGGCAAGGAGGCGAGAATCGCTAGAGAATAGTACCGGAAGTCCTCGTACTCCATTCCTTTGAGAGATCTGCGTTTAGCTCTGAGCATTTCGCGGTCCCACAGCTCGACGATCGTACCATGGTAGCCATCTTCGCGAGCTTTTGCATACGGAGTGCCCTGGACTGCAGGGTGAATGCTTGAAGTCTCTGGACGTGAATCGTTGTCGGAGTCCTCATAAGCCTTGATCAGCTCAGGGCACTTAAGATCGTGCTCTGCGCGCCACTGCCGTTTGGTTGTGGTTCTTGTTCCGCCCGGTGATACAACTTCCACTTCATCCACGTACACAACCTCGAAGTGAATACTGCCATCATCACCAAGAATCTTTCCAATGATTTCCTCTACCTCGTCACCTTCCGAGCCACTGCCAGAGTCTGATCCATCCGCAGTAGTGGTTTGACTCGGTTGTGTAGCGCGTTGAGAATTGTGGTAGAAAAGGTTGCGTGTCTGAAGCGCAACGCCTTCATCAAGGACGTCCGGCAAATCTGGGATCTCTTGCGTGGACATGATAGACTGAACTCGCTCGTCTTGTGGCTCGCTCGAACATTGATGCGCAATGATGTTATATTAATGGAGCTGCAGCAAACCTGGATGAAGAAGCTTTGTGCCCCGGTGAATTCGTCCTGTCTTGCGGGTCAAGCGTCCAATTCAAGTAGCCCGCAGTGTCTGCAGGAATGTTCGTGTTGTGTTTCACGGAAGATTTTGGAAGTGAAACGATGCGAGAATCTGTCTCGGTTTGCTCCCGCGAGAAAGAAGACCGAAGCTCTGGGCATTGTGCATTCGCTCAGGGTGCTTCAGGTCACTATCAGACCCAAGATGGAGCGTCTGAGATGTTTCCATTGCGCTCGGTAGCCTGGGCACACCACAAACCCGGTCAGCTTTCGACGTTTCGGCGACATTCGAGCGAAAACGGCACTTCAAGTACCCCTGCGGCGTTCGTCGTGCTCTCCATCCCTTACGCAGGCTCGATCAAGATGGCGGAAGGACTAGGCACTCACTGGAGCGAGTTCGTCAATGGCGCAAGGCTTCGAAGCGCGCTATGCGACCCAAAATTCCAAGCAAGATCCCCCAAGGATCGTGAGACCTTGTTCGATCAGCGTCAGAAATGGGAGCGGTTGAATAAGACATGCGTAAGCAACAGTACTTCAATTTCCTGTTGACAGCCCTCTCTAACCAGTACGCCACAGGATGACCTCAGCCAAAAGATTGCAGAAGCGACCTCTTCCCGAGATGAGACCAGGTCCGTCGCAGATCAGATGGAAGAACTGCAGGTCAAGATTTCCGAAGCCGACAGTTTGAAGAGAGAAGCCATACGCGAGGTGACGAAGCAGAAAGAGGACGCCGAGGCTAAGACCAGATCCATCACGGAGCAACTGGAACAACTGCGGAATAAGATCTCCGAAGCCAACAGATCTAAGGAAGAAGCCATACGCGAGGCAACAAAACATCAAGAAGACGCAGAAGCTGAAAGCAGTCGTGTCCAAGAGGAGTTGACTTCTGTGAAGGATCAGCTAGCCACCGCCAAGGCTAACGCAGATTCTGCGAAGAATGGCAAAGAAGATGCTGAAGCCATCGCGGCCCAGCTTCGAGTAGAGCTGACAGATGCCAAAGGCAAGTTGGATATTTGGAACAAGGATGGCGACAACCTGAGGGGGCACATCAAGCTGCTAGAGCAAGAAATGGTTGCTCGGCGCCAGGCGATTGAGGCTCTAGATTTGGGTATCAGCAGTGATGAGGTTCAGGACCTTGAAACCGCTTACAGGAAACATATCAAATTGCTGGAGGATGAGCTCCTTAGCAGGCGCATGCAGGTAGAGCAGATGCTTCGAGTGAGATAGTGGCGAAACGAGCACATGTGCGACAGTTGTGGTTTGGTCTCTGTAAGATTTCAGCATTGCATCGCGACTCATGTGAAGCGTGCAGGTCCAGATCGAGAAATAGAACGGATGATGTTCATATGTCGTCGAACTCCCTTACTGCGATGGCGGAAGAGATGCGCCTGCATTGTTGACGACTCTTCGCCACTGCAAAACCGGCACTCGCTCATCACCCTTAAGAGTGACAGTCTCCTTGCCGCCAAGGATCAGCACACTGTCATCCTCGCGAAGCTCACAGCTGCGAAGTTCAAGCTCTCCCATACGATCCGGAGTTAGGCAAAGCTCAAAGCTGTGTCGAAGGACCTCTTCGCCGTTCTCGATGGTGATGTAATATGGGCCGCTGTAGGCGAAGAATCGCTTTCCCGCCTCTGCCCATGATTGATCTGAGTCAGGCGAAAAGTTCTTCTGACCAGGCATCTGAAGCTGAGCAGACATGTAGCCGTCTTGTGAGTACATGATGATTCCAGTGACGTTCTTGCTCATAGGGTAGGTTACTCGTTGGATCTTGGAGTCAGAGGTGGGGTGCGACACGTATGACTCCAGTCGGTATGTGCCAGGTAGTCTCTCGGTCAGCGAGGTCATTTTGTCATAGGATCTTCTGAGATGGAGAGTGTCAAAGGAGGCGGGTTCTGCGAGCGAAGTAAATGTTCTAGGTTTGCCGGGTAGAAGCGGCCGATAAGGCTGATAATGCAGGGGCCGGATTGCGAGAGGTGCGTCTCGCGGGGAAACGCCATGAATTTGTGTCTGCAAGATGACTGTTCTTTGGAAGAATAGCCAACACTTTTTCTTACCACTTTTGCTCTGAATCAACCATACTCTACCAACGACTTGCAAGGAAGTATCACTCACACTTTGACTGTGCTGCCACGAAATTCCATATTTAATCGACCACGAAGTCCGAGCCAACAGAGGGCAATTCAGCCCGCATCCTCATCCCCTCCAATACTCCAATAGCGCACGCGACATGGCTACGAATGGCGTGAAGCAAGTAATTCTGCCCGAAGAAGGCAAGAAGAATGTCCTCATCACCTCTGCATTGCCATACGTCAACAATGTGCCGCATTTGGGCAACATCATCGGCTCAGTTCTGAGCGCAGACGTCTTCTCGCGATATAGCAAGGCACGAGGCAATCCTACTCTATACATATGCGGCACGGACGAGTACGGTACCGCGACAGAGACGAAAGCGATAGAAGAGGGCGTCACGCCAGAGCAACTATGCGACAAGTACAATAAGCTGCACAAGGAGGTCTATGACTGGTTCGAGATCGCATTCGACCACTTTGGCAGGACACCGACGCAACAGCAGACCGACATTGCACAAGACATCTTCACAAAGCTGCACAAGAACGGATACTTAGAAGAGCGGACTACAACCCAGCCATACTGCACAAAGCACAACGGCTTCTTGGCAGACAGATTCGTGGAGGGTGAGTGTCCACTGTGCGGCTACAACGATGCAAGAGGAGATCAATGCGACAAGTGCGGACATTTGCTCGACCCGCTCGACCTCAAGAACCCTCGATGTAAGCTGGATGGCGCCACACCCGAAGCACGCGAGACGAAACATGCCTTCCTTCTGCTTGACAAACTCCAAGATGAAGTCAATGCTTGGTCTGCCGAGAGCCACAAGAAAGGAGTGTGGAGTGACAACGGCATCAACATCACGAATGCTTGGCTGAAAGAAGGTCTAAAGCCCAGAGGTATCACTCGTGATCTCAAATGGGGAACTCCTGTGCCGCTGCCTGGTTACGATGACAAGGTCATGTACGTGTGGTTTGACGCTTGCATCGGCTATGTCAGTATCACTGCGACATACACTGAGCACTGGGAGAAGTGGTGGCGAAATCCAGAAAACGTCCAGCTTTACCAGTTCATGGGCAAGGACAACGTACCCTTCCACACTGTCGTATTCCCATGCTCGCAGCTTGGTACTGGCGACAAATGGACCATGTTGAACACTCTTTCCACCACCGAGTATCTCAACTACGAACATGGCAAATTCAGCAAATCGCGCAACATTGGAGTGTTCGGTAACAGCGCCAAGGCCACTGGTGTTTCTGCCGACGTGTGGCGATACTTCCTCCTTTTGCGCAGACCAGAAACTTCGGACACCGAATTTGAATGGGACAGCTTCGTAACAGCCAACAACACTGAGCTACTGAACAACTTCGGAAACTTTGTGAATCGCGTTTTGAAGTTCGTCAACAACCCTGCTACCTATGATAGCACCGTTCCAGCCTGGCCGAAGGACTCATTACCATCCGAGATCAATGACCAGCTCAAGCAGCATATTACTGATACCAATGCGAAGCTGAAGGAGTACGTGAAGGAGATGGACGCTGTACATCTCAAAGGTGGTCTCGTGACTGCACGCGAGTTTTCCTCGCTAGGTAACGGTCTCCTGCAAGCCAACAAGATCGACAACAACCTCTTCAAGAACGAGCGCGCACAGTGCGATGCAGTCGTCAACCTCGCTGTGCAGCACATACATATCCTCGCCTCAATCATCGCGCCGTACATGCCAGCTACCACACGCGCCATTCTCAGCCAATTGCAGGCAGAGCTTCTCATCATCCCCGACGAGTGGACTGCAGAGTCGATTCCAGCTGGTCACAAGATCGGCAAGGCTGAGCACTTATTCAAGATGATCAAGCCAGAGAAGGCGCAGGAGTGGAAGGAGATGTTCGGTGGCGACGAATTAAAGAAGGCCAAAGAGGAAGAGGCTAAGAAGAAGGCAGCCCGCAAGGCCGAGAAGGACGCAAAGAAGGCCAAGAAGGCAGCAGAGCGTGCCAAGGCTGCTGGCGATCTAGAAGGCAAGAGCGTTGAGGCTGTGGAGAAGGACGGCGCGGAGACGAATCCGAAGGCAGGTGACGCTGTGGAGGAAGTCACGGAAGGCGTGAGACAAGCTGCATTGCAGACTTCTTAGATGGGAGGTGGTTGGAGTTGGTGTTGTGGGAGGTCAAGATGAGCGTTGAGCAGATATGTTTGTCTTGCTCCGCAAAGGTAGAGAGCGTTGCATGCATGAGTGGTGTTAGGCGAACGAATGATGTTATGTTGGCTACGAACCTGGGCTGGCGCCATTCTGCGTAGCTCCGATGAATGAAACGTGATTGCTTTCTCTCAGGTCCTTCCTCGTTCTGATTTTACACGACAAGCACGCCTGATAGCCCATCCCGAATTAATGACTGCACATATACCAATGATCGCCGGCTGCTATGTGAAGACACCATGGCGACCATTTCCTTCTAAGCAGCTACTACAGTATACGTCAGGAATCAGGTACTGTGTATAGTTCTCCAAAGCCGAGTTTGGTTGGAAAGCTTGACGTTCGTTATGCGACGAACGACATATACCATACCGCAAGGACAGTGATAACATCAAGAATCATTGTTAATTGGGTAACGCAGTTACTAGATCCAATGCGGAGACATCTGGAGAATTGTTCTGCCCAGAAGGAGGCTTTTGCTTGCCAGGATTGCTTTTATGCGAACAATAATTTCCCAGTCGAGCGACCAGACTTTCCTGTCGCAAGAACGACAATCATAGCCAATGCAATATCAGGCACTTTCTTTCCATCCACCTTCGCTTCTTCATGTGGCTGTGCATCGACGAGCGCTGTCCATGACCTCTCAGTTGTATCGATGGATGCAGCCTCAACACCGTCGACATAGATTGTGAGAGATGCCAAGTCTCCTGAAGCTGATCCTGTGAGCTCAATCTTACCCTCTGCTGTCTTCTTAGCCGTCACATCAAGCACTGGAGGTTTGCCACCAGATGCCACTCCAGCACCAGATTCCAGCTTATCAGTCGGCAGAGCTGGTGTCCTAGGAGGCACCACTCGGCCTTGATGAGCAGTCTCGAAAGCATATCCATATCGTAAGATCTCCGGATCATGATACGCTTTCGCAGCGAAAGTGAGGTTGACCGGCATACCAATATCGCTCATATTCCCCATCGGAACGCTGAAAGTAGGAATGCCGAATTGTCGTATAGCACAATTTCCGTTGGAGTACAAGACACCGTTTCTCCAAGCGTCACGAGCAGATTCCTCGTTCTTGTCTGCATCGGCTTTTCCGACGTCGCCCTGGCATGGGAAGACTACTGCGTCAAGCTGATTTGCATCGAGCCAAGCTTCGAAATCGACTTTGCGAGTTTCTTCGATTCTCTGGAGTTTGGGGCCTAGCCCAGGGACGTCGAATGTCTTGACTCTGCCACCTTTGACTGCATCGACTAGAGCAGAGCATTTGACGAGCGGGTCGTCAGGACCATAGCGATCTGGTAGCGCCCCTGGTGGAGGAGGGAAGATTTCAGCAGGATCGACATTGGCAAGAGTCGTGACGCAGGACTTGTCGTTATTGGCCACCAAGAAGTCGTCCCAAGTGTAGGCCATCATTTGGACCATATCAATCTCATTCTTGTGCGCAGGTGTGAAGTAAGGCGTCGTAGGCTTCTCGCCACTCGGAGGCTTCTCGAGGTTGGTGACAATTGGGAAGTCCGTTTCTACCACTATTGCACCAAGCGATTCCAGCGTCTTTCGAGCCTTCTCCCACAGTTCCTTCACGCTCGGTCGGAGGGCCACTGGTAGTGCTGCAGGATCATCTCCGCCAATATACATCTTCGGCACACCTACAGGAGTCAGCAAATGTCTCTATTCCCACATTGAGAGTACTGACCAAGCACCTTCCCCTTCAATGCCTCCTTATCACAAAGCTCAAGAAAACTCGTCGGCCTGACATCCTCAGGATCCGGCAACGGCACAAACGGCTGTTCTCTCCAAAAGTCACAGTGCTTCTGATCGTCGTGAGCAACAAGCACATCCAATAAAGAAAACATATCTTTGACAGTTCTCGTATGCGGCACCACAGTATCACAATTTGGGAAGAGCGGCCAATTTCCACGAATCGAAATCATGCCACGAGATCCAGTGTACGCGACGAGACCGTTGTAAGAGGCTGGAGATCGACCTGAAGATATAGTCTCCTCGCCCATGCCGAAGAGACCAAAGCTAGCTGCAGTGGCTGTAGCTGAGCCATTTGATGAGCCAGAAGCAAAGGCTGCTGTCAGGTAGTCTGCATTGTAGGGACTCTCTGCTCTTCCGTAGACTCCTCTTTGCATCCCCCCTGCTGCCATAGGCGGCATATTGGTCTTCCCAAGGATGACTCCACCGCCACTCTTGATCTGAGAGACCACGAAGGAGTCGTCGGTGGCGACCAAGTTCTGAAAAGCAGGAGAACCTGAAGCTACGGTCATGCCTTTGATTTTGTAGCTGTCTTTGATCGTACATGGTATGCCTTCCAGGTCTGATCGAATTTGTCCCGCAGCCCGGAGGTCGTCGCTGGCTTGTGCTTCATCGAAGGCATTGAGATTGATGATCGGAGTAGAGTTGAGATAGAGGTCTCGTCTGTCATATTTGGCTATGCGGAGGAGATGCTTCGCTGTTAGTTCGACAGAATTGGTTTGACCAGACTTGAGAGCTTGTTGAAGCTCTTCGATGGTGGCCTCGATAATGCTCTTCTTGCTTGTTAGTCCGCAGCTTTGAAAGATATGGTACGCTTACTGTTGGGTACGCTTACTGTTGCCATGATGGAATTGAGGTCTAGAAAGTGACGTGAGGTCAAGCGAGCTCAATAGCAGCACACATGAGATCTCTTATGCCTACCGAATGACAAGCATTAGTCGGTTATTGCTGCTCGAGCAGACGCTTCTCCACATCGACAGCATGTGGTAACCATGAAACCTACGCAACTTCACGCAGGTACACTTCGCATTGTCGGACTGACCTATCCTCAAGCAGCAACTTCACCTATCCAGGTGCCTGGATGAGCTCCAAGCTCTTATCGTGCTGGAGCTCGTAGGGTGAACTCGTATCATGTCGCTCACTCTTGCCTACATGCGTGCCATCAGAGTCCAGCAAGGCTTGTGATGTTCATCCAGAAGGCTGGGGTTGGCCAGAGCTCGATCCCAGTCGCTGATAGCGCGCAACACCCACCAATCACGCCACAGCTCGACAAAAGGCCATCTGAGCCGGCGGCAAGGCGTAGGCAAGTCATGCTTGGCACGTCTTGATGTTCAGCCTGACTGCCGCTCGTTTGGTATCCTGCATCTTGCGATTCACTTCCGGTGACCGGCGCATTCGGCTGTTACCAGGTTTCCATGCGAGTGCTGCATTTCTAGATGTCCATCAGGCTGAGGTGGGTCGCGCGAGTAGCATTTTGAAGGCTCGCCTGGCCGACTGACGTTGCAGCAGCACTTTTGCGTCTTGTGACCTAATCGCCCACATCTGGCTTGTAGTGCAGACCTTGCTATGCCTTTTTCGCAGTTGTAAGATTGAGCGTGGAATTCCATACTTCCGTCCGGGTATCATGTCATATGCATAACTGTCCTTCCCTTTCGTCTCACCTCCAGCGCGCAAAGTCTTGCATAGTGCTGCCAAAACTCTGTGCGTACATTCCCGTTGTACCACAATTGCCATCCTCCAACTTCTGCTGAGCCTTCGGTAACCAATCTCGAATCTTCTCAAGTCTGGCGTGTGAGCTCGGATGCGTACTTAGGAATTGTGGCGGCGCTCCGCCCATGCTCTTTTCGTAAACTTCCATACGCTGCCAGATCCCCATCGCAGCCTCCGGATTATAACAGCTCTCAGCCATTATAAGCAGACCAATATAATCCGCCTCTTCTTCCTCCTTTCTGCTTCCTGGTAGATCGAAGACGAAATTGTTGACGAGTCTCACCAGTCCGAAATCCACTCCAAGAAAACCACTAGCTAATGCAGCGACCGCGGTCAAAATCGACATTCGGCTCATCCTCTCTGCAGCATGATGTGCAACATTATGCGCGATTTCGTGTCCCAGAACAGCAGCGAGGCCCTCATCACCCTGACAGATATCCAGAATGCCGCGAAACACGAAGACCTTCCCGCCAGGTATCACGAAAGCGTTCTTCTCATCAGAATCGATGACATGTACTTCCCACTGTTCTCCTTCTAAACCAGAATGCGGTAACAGCCTCTGAAGAACTCTCTGTACCTGTCTATGCTCTTTACTGCGCTCACTCATGATCTTGGGCCCAAATTGCTGCAGAACCTGCTCAGATTGCCCTTCCGCCATGGATTTCTCGAACTCTGGTGATACTATGTTGAATCTGCGTCTTCCACTGACTTCAACGGTTTCAAGATTGTAGACATACACAGTCGCGGCCACGCCGGAGAGGCCAGCGACTTGGTAGTAAAAGGTCGGTGACGAGGCCCATCGTAGAAAGAGGCCCTTGGAAGCTTCGTAGCGCTGGTAATTGAAGGCTTGTCGTCTGTAGGTGCGCTGTTGGCCCTTGCGCCAGATGTCTTGCCATGGTCTCTGCGAAGTGGTTCGCAATCTCGTGACGCTGGTGGAGGTGCGAGTCGTAAGACCTTGATGGGTATTGCTTCGGAAGTTTAGCGGAGAGATACGCGACGTGGTGAAGCTTCGTGTGTTCGTTGATCGCAGGACAGGCCTCAGAGCCAGCATTGTTCGGTTCGCTAGCATCTTGCGATGGATTGTTTGTGGAACTTCCTATCGAAATATCATGTTGCGGCACGGTGTTATGCTTGTAGCAGATCTATAGTGGCTGCATGCAGATGGAGATGGAGGCAACATCGGGTGACGTCGGATCGAAGCTCAGAGAACTGCTGCGCATCGCGAAGAACACATTTCGTCGCCTTGTGACAATCACACACTATGTATCACACAGAAGCACATCGATCATGCTCAACGACCTGGTCTAAAAGCACCTCCCATATAGCCTGTAGCCCTTTGCTAGTCAAGTATGCCGGAACGCCTCGCTCTGATGCATGCCGCTTCCCTCTTACTACTCCAGGAAAATCGTGCCCAATTCTACTCGTCCGACATAATGGCATCCTCTCCATCCGTATTAGTCTGGGCCTCAAGTGCCTCTGCTGCTGCGAGCGACGCTGCAATTGCAGCTTCCATGGCCGCTTCACCACTCATGCCTGCACCATTGACCATGGAGAAGTCATCACCAGAGTCTCCAGGAGATAGTGGCGGCAGAGGAGCCATCGGGGTGACCTTCGCTTCCTCTTCATTCTCGGAGCTCGCAGTCTTGACTTGCGCTCGGCACTTCGGGCAGCTGTCATACTGCTTGAGCCATCTGGTGACGCATTCCTCATCGAAAGCCGCGTGACCGCACGGGAGCTCAAGAACAGGCGACTCGTCGTTCATCACCGTGGCGCAGATCATGCAATCGCCATCATCATGCTCCAGCTTCACCTCGCCAAAAGTCTTGCGTGGCAATTCAGCAATGGTCGCGTCAGACGCTGGACGCTGTGGTGCATTGTTGCTCGGGTCCATAGCTTCATCCCAGTGCTCAAACTGCCCCTGGTCGTCCTCTGCATCGCTCTCTGACAGCATATCGTCAAAGGCGCCGAATCCCCACTTGCGCTCGTCAAATTGCTCGAATCTGTAGAAGAGCTCCTGTGTGCGACGCGGGTTGAGACGTCCCATAAACTCGACGATAGCGCCCATCAGATCCTGAGCATTCTCCGGACCGATGTTGAGCAGCATAAGCTGGGTGTCTTGCTGTTCCTTTGCGAGGTCAGCACCCACGCAAACTGGACAGATCGGCTTCATGAAGTAGCCAGGAAGTGCTCCTTCCCAGGAGAGAAGAGGTACATCGTAGTCCTTGATCATATCATCCAGCTCCTGCACATTGTTAAGCCAACCGTCGCGGCAATTTGCAATGCATCGCCTAGAAGGATTTGTGGCGATGAAACGACGGACAAAATCGCCGTTTGGTGAAGCCCAGAATACGAAGTGCTCGTCCGTGGCAATCTGCTGGATGCTCTTAGCACCCTGACATGCGCAAGCATTGCTGTGATGCGTCACGACATCCTTTCCGTAGATGTGGAAGACGTGTTCGTCGCTCGCTCCGTCGGCCTTCTCGGCGAAGGAGGCCGGCACCATGTGCAGATCCTCAATGGTGCCGTCAGTCGTCTTCGTGACAGCAGATACAATGTACATGGTGGGTGCGAATGCTGGCGTGATGCTGGCGCTGCTGGTGTTGCCCGTGTCCACCGAAGAGTCCTCACTCTCGCTGCTGTCTTCTGATTCGGCCTCAGACTGCTCATCTTCGCTTCCACCCTCATCTCCAGCTTCGCTTCCAGCAGCCTCGTCGTCCTCTTCATTTTCGTCCTGGTGATCGGAGTCGTCCTCGTCGTAGTCATCATCTTGGTCGGACTCATCGTCATACTGAGGCTGCACGACCTTCTGCACGAAAATGAGATCGCCGACTTGCACATTGCCGAGCGCAGCATTTTGGCGCTGGGTGAAGCCTTGAATGTTCGCCATCTTGCGTTTACTCCAACGCCGTCTCAAGAATTCCAATTTCTTAGAGATGTAACGTCTTGCTGCGAGCATGTATCTGAGCGCTACAGACACATGAGTGGTGCGTTGCGGCGCAACTTGTCGCTGTACGACTCGAGATGATTTTGTGCGATGCGAGTCGAAAGCTTGGAAGCTAAATGCGTGCGGCAGCTGTTCCAGGGTTTCTAACGTCCGCGCATGTGAAAGTGGTAGCTTCCCGGATGCCGCGCCGCTACCCGATGTGGACTATTCTGCGCGCTGCTATATCGCATTAGCAAGACAGACGCGATATCTCCCAGCATACAAGACTTACCGAGGCCGGCTTCTTCTGCAAGGCTGGAGTGAGTGGCGTGACTTCCTGTTCGGTCTGCGGCTCTGTGGCGATCAAGTCAGTGTCTTGTTAATATCCTCAAATGTCTGTCAGTAGCTGCGGATCTATAAGTGAGGGGAGAGGTGAGTCGAGGATTGAGGTTGGCAAGCTTCAGGTGCTGCTGGTTGCCTTCTTCCAGGCACCCTCAGGCAAGAGGACCCACTTTGTACACGAGTGGCTTCGAAGGCGCATTCGGTGCTTCTCGTCTGATATATACAAACCTTCAAATGCTCCATTGCTGCCGTTACACATCTAGAGCGCACCCAACTCTTTGAGCTTTGAGATCATGCCGTCCACATCTTCGACCTTTCCACCACCTTGTCTCGCCGGTGGCTCCGTAACCTTAATCGTCTTCAGCCTCTTCGCCGCATCCACTCCATAATCTGACAAGCTCTTCTTCTCCAACGGCTTCTTCTTCGCCTTCATGATATTAGGCAGGCTTGCATATCTCGGCTCGTTTAGTCTCAGATCTGTTGTGATGATCATGGGCAGCTTGGCTTTGACGGTTTCCACACCACCATCTACCTCTTTTGTGACCGTGACACTCTCGCCATCAATCTCAATCTGACTCGCCTGTGTCGCTTGAGGCCAGTTCAATAGACCGGCAAGCATTTGTCCCGTCTGGTTGGCGTCGTCGTCGATGCTCTGTTTACCCAAGATGACCAGATTCCTTTTCTCATCCTCAACGACCTTTTTCAATAGCTTCGCAACACCCAGTGGCTCGAGCTCGGTCTTCTCTTCTACCACGTGTATGCCCCGGTCGGCGCCCATTGCCATGGCAGTACGAAGGATATCTTGACTCTTTGCGGGTCCTGCGGAGAATGCCAGAATGTCTTCAACGTCCTTCTTCTTCTCCCTCAATCGCACAGCCTCTTCCACTGATAACTCATCGAATGGGTTCATGCTGTGCTTGACGTTCGTCTCCACGCCAGTCTGCGCTTTGTTGACGCGCGGTTTGACCTGAATTGTTCCATTCTCAGTCCAACGTTCAAGCTGCAACGCCACAAATGAGAAGGCTCACCGCATAGTCAATCACCCTTTTCACGGGCACCAATATCCTGAGCTTCGACGACATCCTGAGCGATTGAAAAAGATGTCCAATGCTTGTCAAGCGACCAGAGGTGGGCAGAAGCACCTCTCTTGCAGACGTCAGTGCGCTTGCGATTTCGGATCGCGGCTCAAGCTCTCACTGAGCCGAGGAAGCCACGCGATGCACAATGAACAAGCACCGTAATGGAGCCAACAAACAACACAGATACTGCTTCTAAAGGGACTCGCTTCTGAAACTGCCCGATTCTCATCAATTCTTTTGGATCTACGTAAACTACATCGAATACAGCTTTGTTGAATGGTAACGCACAATGCAACTCGAGATCTATGTTGTCATTGGTTTGTACTTTGCCTACCACTCAGTTCCGCAACGCAACCCGATGACCTGAATGCTGCACGCTTTTGCCCATGCCAGATAAGCCAATTGGCTGCCTTCGTAATCGGAGAGTAGAGTTAAGAACCGGATAGCAAGCGGATGATGTCGGGGACAGATTGCTTATGCCGTGGCAGTGTTCACGTTGGCAGAGCCCTCGGCGGTCGAAGGCTGGGCATCGGTCTCGGCCTCACCCTCGATTGGGGCATTTGGGTCCTCATCCTCCTTGCCTGGACTGTCAATCGCGACCTTAACGGCGATCTCGCGACCCTCGATCTCCTTGCCGTTCATGTCGTTGCATGCCTTCTGTTGCAGCTCTTCACTAGCGAGTGTAACAAAGCCAAAGCCGCGGCCCTTGCGTGGCTCATTGCGGGCCTGGAGCTTGCGGACCATGAACTTGGGGATGGGGCGGAGAGCAATCTTGGCGGAAGTTGGCGAGTAGTCGGCGAAAATCTCGAGCAGCTGAAGAACGTGTCAGTGGGTTATCAGAATAATCAGTGATAGTGGCAACACACCTTCTCCTCACGAAGATCGTATGGCAAGTTGGCGACCATGATCTTCGTCTTGCTCGGGACACCGTCCTCTGGTGGGCCTCGCTGCTTGCGTGGGCGAGTTGCGTTGTTCTTTCCGTCCTTGCTTGGGTCCACTGTGATACTTCCAGCCTCACCTGGCTGAGCGCTGAGAGCCTCGTTGGTGGTTGAGGTGAGTGGGTTGACCTGGCCTGGGACGTTGGTTGGAGCACCGTTGGTGGTGGCCTCCTCAGCGCCAGCCTCTCCATTGGTCTCACGCTTGCCTCCACGGCCACCGCGAGCGGCGCGACCAGCACGTCCACGTCCGCGGCCACGGCCTCGAGTAGAGTTGCGGCGGCGCTGTTGACCCTCGCCGCCCTCTGCGTTTTCTGCAGCTGGAGCAGCCTTCTCGGCGGCTGGCTCAGGCTTGCGCGCGAGCTGAACGGAGACCTTGCGGTCGAGGATGGTCTTGCCGTTCAAGTCGTTGATAGCACGCTCGGCCTCGGAAGGCGTGGATACGTCAACGAAGGCGTAGCCAACTGGGCGAGTAGTGCGTGGGTTGGTTGGGATAGATGTGGTTTCGCTATTATCTCATGTCAGCTGCGCATTCTCTTGACCATACTCCAAGACAATCGTTGACATACACAAGGTAGTCCTTGAAGAACTCCTTCAACTCTCCCTCGGTGGTCGCGTACGCGAGGTTTCCAATGTAAAGTCTCCGACCCTCGGCAGCGCTGGCGATGACAGCCTCATTCTGTGAAGCGTTGATGGGCTTGTCGCCGCCTTGGCCGACGTTGGCGACTTCAGCAGTGGCGCTTGGCTCGTTGAGGGTGGTGTTTGCCATTTGGGTAGTGGCAGCGTCGACAGACATTGTATTGGCGGTGTTTGATTTGCACGAAGTGTTTTAGATGTGGCGTTGAATGAGGACTGTACTTCGGTGAGTGAAGTACTTCGTGAACACTCGTCGAGCTGTGGAAAACAGATTGTCGAGCTGTCGTCAAAGCACATGTCAGCCATTTCATCAAACCCATGCATCACACGACCCAGCAGCTCAGCACATGCGCGTGTGGCTGTCGCATCGCCGTCACAAGCAGATTGCGCGATTCACTTACGGAGAGTTGGTTGCCTAGCTTAGAGGGCAAGATCCGGGAGTTTTTGGTGTTGAGTAGTGTTGATGGTTTGTTGACTTGACGATGGAAAAGAGCAAGAAGCGAAGCTCATCGAGAAAGGAGACATCACAATTCTGGCAGCCAGGGTCTGACGAAGCTTGGCAAGGAAATCGCGTCCAGCCAGAGGCAAGAACCATGCGCAGCCAATCATGAGCGAGCACTCCATCTCTCGCAGGAGAGTGAACAGTTCGCCGAGATTAAAATTCGTGCACCCGCCACATATACATGATTCAGCACTATAGCAGCCAATTCTGTCAGGCTGGGAGCCAAATACGCTGTGCGGCGTCTCCTGTGTTGTTGTCCATCTACCATACGTACAACATCTATGGAAAGGACCGATGATGCGGTAGCAGGCTCAAAGCTGCCAAATGGAAGGCAGAGTCATCAACTTGATCATCGGTATGCCGAAGCCTCAGTAAATGCGTATCCGAGTTTCCGCTTGCTCTTCCACGCGCTTGCCTTCACCATAAGACATCTCGATCTAGGCTGACCTGGAAGACAGACCACAACGCCGAAATGCTTTGATCTTGTATGGCTCGGAGACTGGCAACGCTCAAGATGTGGCGGAGGAGACTGGTCGCATGACTGAACGATTACGCTTCGACACTACCGTGCTTGACCTCGATTCTGTGCAACTGAGAGATCTCGTGAAACCGACTGTGGTAATCTTTGCAATCTCCACTACTGGCCAAGGTGAGCTCCCGCAGAATGCTCGCGCCTTTTGGAAGAAACTGCTCAGCAGTGCCTTGAAGCCTGGAGTTTTGCGTAAATTGCGATTCTCGTCGTTCGGGCTGGGCGACAGCTCGTATGCTCAATATAATGTAGCGCACCGATTGTTGCATGGCCGACTTCTGCAACTTGGCGCCCGGAGCATTTGCGAGCGTGGCGAAGGCAACGAGCAGCATCCTGAAGGCCACAGTGCCGGCTTTCGAGAGTGGATCGTCCAGCTCAAAAAGCAGCTATCGGACATCTTTCCGTTGCCAGATGGTCTGCAGCCCATTCCGGAGGACGAGTTCGTCGAGCCGAAATGGAAGCTTGAGCAGAAGGATAATTCTCATGCTTCTGCTTCAAATGGCGCAGCTTGTCCTGCCACTGTGAAATCAGACAAGAAGACTCCGTCCGTCGATCTATTGCCGGTCAACGGATCCCATCTTGCTACCATAGAGCACAATGATCGTGTCACTGCCACGACTCATTTCCAAGATGTAAGGCTGCTGGACCTTTGCATCAAAGAAAGGGTAGCATATGGTCCGGGAGCTGTTGCGGTAATATATCCCAAGAACTTTCCTGAGGATGTTCAATCTTTCATCGAGCTCATGAAGTGGCAAGACGTTGCAGATCAGCCTCTCTCACTAATTACAGATCAAGTGGTATCAGCTTCTGAGCTGTCAACCCCGTCCCCACTGCGGCATCTCAATTTGGATCGTGTCCATCTCACGCTGCGCTGGCTTTTGGAGAACGTACTCGATATTATGTCTATCCCCCGCAGATCCTTTTTCGCCGAACTAGCACATTTTGCTGGCAGCAGCAACGAAGACGAAGAATACCAGAAAGAAAGACTCCTTGAGCTGGCAAATCCGGAACTGATCGATGAATTATGGGATTACACCACGCGACCGAAGCGGACCATCGTTGAGGTCATGATGGACTTCACAACGGTCCGAATACCGTGGCAATACGCGTTGTCAGCTTTGCCTTTGATGCGCGGCAGACAATTCAGCATCGCTAGTGGTGGTACGTTGAAGACGGACGGAGAAGGAAACACTAGGGTTCAGCTTCTCATCGCCATTGTCAACCCGCCAAGTCCGATCATCAAATGGCGCAAGAGATATGGCGTCTGTACAAGATACATTTCCACACTCGAAGACCAGCAGCAGATCAACATTGGGATTCAGGAGGGCTATCTGGATGTCCAGCCTAACGAGCTTGCAGTGCCAGTCGTGATGATTGGACCTGGAACAGGGCTTGCTCCGATGCGATCAATGATTCACGAGCGATCCATGTGGGCAGACAAGAATGCTGTCAAATCGTCAGAGAATGCGCTGGATGGTGACATTCTTTTCTTCGGGTGTCGCAACGAGACTGGCGACTACTTCTTCCGCGAGGAATGGGAGCAATTCGCTTCCACTGCGAAGCTACGCCATTACACTGCATTCTCGAGAGACAGTGATAAGCCAAGACAGTACGTGCAGGACCAGATCCGTGCACGTGGTTCAGAAGTATGTGAAGCCCTGACTTCGCATAACGGCAAAGTCTATGTCTGTGGGTCTTCGGGAAATATGCCTAAAGGCGTAAGACAGGCACTGTTGGATGTCTTCGTAGAACATCAAAAGCTCGACTTGGCAAAGGCCGAGAAACTTCTTGAAGCAATGGAGAAGAGCGGAAGATACAAACAAGAGACATGGTAATGATGCCTGATAAGTTTTATAACTGGTGTGGCCAACATCAACGGCAACGAATCGGGCAGGTGCATGTGACCTGCGGAGTTGCCTGCAGGAAGCTTATCTCGAAGCTACAAAAAGACTAGGATGCGCCGAGCTTATGCAAATCCTCCATCAACTGCAGCTCAGGTACGCCGCAACTCGGTGTTCGCTTCGCTAATGGCTCCGCTCTGCCCACAATGTCACCTCGTGCGCCATATCCTGGAATTGGGATTCTTCCAGATATCGCCACGCCAACTACTTCCTCGAGTTCATCAACAGGCTCCCTCACGCCAACGATGGTGACCAAGCGCACGATGGCCAAGACATGCACGATTCACACCGACTGTCTTTTCGATCCCAAGAAGAAAGCCTTCGTCAAGGATACGTCACTCGTTGTAGATCCTGAGTCTGGCCTGATCACCAAAGTGTACAAAAGACGAGGTGCCTCTGTGAGAGAATTTGACGGCCCATATATCGATTTAAGAGGTCGATGTGTTCTTCCTGGGCTAGTTGATGCTCATACCCATATTTTCCTGCATCCTTACCAAGAAACGCCATCATTGAATCAGATGCGAGATGAGAGCATTATAGAGCGCACGATTCGAGCCACTAACCACTGCCGTGCTGCTCTTCTTGCTGGCTATACGACCTACCGCGATCTCGGAACAGAATCTGCTGGTGACGCAGATGTACATGTCCGGAACGCAATCAATCGGGGCATCATTCCTGGACCGCGCATCTTCTGTGCTACAGAAGCATTAGCAGGCAGCGGCGGATATGAGCTACGCATCGAGTCCCGCATCAATGGTGTCGAAGTGCCGAGAATATCTGACCCGTGTGATGGAACTGCTGGTGTCCGAGCCGGGGTCAGACGAAGAATTGGTGCTGGAGCTGATGTAATCAAGTTCTATGCCGACTATCGAAAACGTGCTCTAAGGTTTCCCGAGAGTGCTTGGCCAGGCTGCCCAGGAATCATACATCCTCCACCACAGAAGGGCTTGATCAACGAGAGGAGCCCCAATCTGCCGCTTTTCAATCAAGAAGAAATGGACGAGATCGTGCGCGAGGCGAAAAGCTCGAGAGCCCCAGTCGCTGCTCATGCTCAAGCTGCGGAAGCTGTTGCGATGGCTGCCAAAGCTGGTGTGACTAGCATCGAGCACGGTTATGAGTCCTGGGAAGGAACAGACGTGGTCGAGAACATGCTAAAGAACAATGTGATCTTCGTCCCGACACTTTCGATCTTCGAGCTGTACGTTCCGATGAAGGAAATTCTGGCGCAGACCAAGAACGCTTTCGACGCAGGCATCAAGCTTGCCGCCGGTGGGGATACCGGGGCTTTCGCACATGGAGACAACGCCAGAGAACTAGAGCTGATGCTTCAAGCCGGGATACCACTAGAAGAGGTCTTGACTGCTGCGACTCTCCACGGATGGGATGCATGCGGCGGATCCTGGTGCGGCAGGAACTTCGGGTGGATCGAAGAAGGATGTGCGGCCGACATTGTAGCTCTTGGGACAGATCCTAGAGTCGATGCTGGAGCGTTAAGAAATGTCCAGTTTGTGATGAAGGACGGCAAGATCTACAAGCAGAATGGTCTGCCTGTGGGCATGGTGTGAATCGTTGGGGTCGGTCATATCAAATTTTACTAACATCGACTATATTCCAATTTGTCGGATCAGGCTGATTTGAGCATTCAATGCAATTTGCTCATCGTCGTCAATGGTGAGTGAATCGATAGCACTATCGGAACTCGGACCGAATTTATGCCGGATTGGCGTAAAGTTCAGCCTCCTCTCGGCTCAGCTGCCAGCTGACAGCTTCTTCCTGTGCCCAGCCATTCCTTCGTTCCTTCATCGATCTCGACGGTCGCACAATCTATGGACGCGCGCCTTGATGCTTTCGATATGGTGCCTCTCTCACACGCGAAGTTCTCTGCCTTCCATCAATGGAAGCGAAAGCCATGAACAAATTCAAATCTAATAATGCGACTGACGTGGTCGGCACATTTTCAATCGCCAAGGGCTGTACTCCACTCAGCCGCATCCCAAGCCAAAGAGGCAGCTGCTTAGCCGGGGTTCTATGCAGACACCTAGAGCCATGCGTATCCCGCCGTGAAGCTATAGGCCACAGACTGGACCGGTCTTGACTGCAGCTTGCAGGTACCGCAGCCAGCGCAGATGGGGCCACAATGGCTACATTCGCCGCCAGCCTTTCTTTCCTTTGCGTTCTCTGCTCACCCATTTGCCATTATTTGCTAACATTCAGCCGCACATGCTCATATGATGGCGGATTCGAACCAAATAGATCAGCTTTTGAGGCAACTTGACGCTCAGCGGGACGCATATCTGGCGGCCTTCCAGAAAGCCCACGATCTGCTAGCAAAGGATTTGGCTTCTGCAGCCGCCACTTCGGCGGCATCTCCAGTACCTCGTGGATCGATTTCAGCACCACGACCATTGCAGAGAGAAAGGCGTTCACCACGACAGTCCTTTTCTCAATTTGACTTCCCTCCTCGAAAACCGGCATCCAATATAGACACTCTGGTGGCTTCTTCTGGCTCTCGAAGGACTGGTGACGAATCGGATGATGACGAGGATGAGAACCTGTATGTGCACCAGCATTTGGAGCATCGAATTTACGAACACGAAGGTCTGCGAGATCACCTTCGATCTCACAAGTGGAAATCCGGTGGTGGCGGGAAGATTCTGCGCAGCATTCTTAATACTTCGCGCATTCAACAACCTAACCTCTTTCCAATCAACCTGGGCAAGGTCCTGGATCGAAGCCATGTTACGCATTGTCAAGTCTTCGATGTTGGTGCAGACGGAGCGGTAAGTCAAACCAAGAGCGTGAGGCGCGACTGGGTCGGGTGGCAAAGCTAGGATTGTGCTATCAGACCATTCTCAGTTTGTGGCCCCGAAACTCTTGCTAACATGTTCCCTTCATCTGTAGCCGGTACCCGTGGAACTACCAGAGATTGAGCGAGGCCCTTCGAATGCGATTCGGATCTGGAACACCATTCGAGAAGTCAATAGACCATCGAAGACTAACCAGGCAGTTGGCCGCATCTCTATCATCCGCGAGCCCAGTCCAATACTTTTTGGCGCAGTGCACTACGTTCACAATGGCTCCTTCGATATGGACCTTATTTACGACAAGCTTGTTGAGGCAGGGCACTCATCTGCACATTTTCATGGAGCATTCAACGACGATACACGCAAGCAGCGCAGCTTCGTCTTTAATCTGGAGTACTTCACTGTGATAGGTCGAGACTGTCAGCCAATGGACTGGCAAATGGCTGATCGTGGCAACCAGCAAAGCGAAGGCAGCTACCATGTTCACATCACAAGATGCAGTTCTGCTGTTGCTTTGAGCTTGAGTGGCAATCCTATCAAAAAAGTCAAGAACAACTCTAGGCGAGCTTTAAACAGCCATGGTTACGTCTATGATCCATTCGCCGCGTGGGAGGTCTTGAATGTGCAATGCTATCCGGATTGGAAGGCTCGGACTGATGTCCATGATAGCACCAAGCATTATGTGAATGGTGTCGAGGCTTTTCTAGTTACGCTTCTAGGGGAGTTCCGAGACGCGCAAGACAGGTTCGAGAGCATCTATAAGGAGGTGACGAAACTGATCACGCCCCCACTGACATTTATGTTTGACCGAGATGTTCGTGATAAGCTGCAATTCGAAGACGAGCATTACACCTACTCACGACGCTACTTTTGGGCCTATCAGACACTGGGCATCATGAACGATTCTATTCGTGCCATTGTCGATGCATTTGAAGATACCTTCACGGAGGATGTTTGGGAAGGAAAGCACCGAACGCTCTGGCCTCTGCTGGAGGAAAATAGCCAACGAAGTCAATACTACAAGAAGAAGATGGCAGGGCTGCGTAAGAAGTTCGAAATCGAGATGAACAATTTTCGGGTGCTGATGAAAGAAAATCATGAGAGACGGGTTGAAATTAGAGGACTGCGAGAAGAGCTCTTCACCGGCACTTCCATCCAAGAATCCAGGAGTTCAGTCAAGAACACGGAGATCACCATTCAACGTGAGTTGGTTGGAGCATTGAGGTGAATGTAATTGCTGACTTGCTGCAGAGGGACACAACATCAAGCTGTTGACGCTCGTATCGATGTGCTTCTTGCCACTCACCTTCGTTACTTCGGTTTTTGGAATGACGAATATGTCAACGGAACACCATTTCTGGGAGTTCGGCATAGTCACTGGCACAGTTTGCGTACCATTCTTCATCCTGATCGGATCGCTGAATACCACGAAAGGCATGCAATTCTGGCGAGCAAAGACTCATGCAGCAATAACGTACATTGTCAGCTTTTGCATCTGGATCTCAACACTGGGAAGACGAGGTAATTATCATCCAGACAAAGCAAACTCGAAAGAGGTGGAGCAGAGCAGTAGTCGAACTTCGATGAACCTTGATCGAGCAGTGACGATGGACTCTGCTGCCGCCATGCGAATCAGGAGATGGTCGTCAAATCAGGGAGCGGAGCTGGCGAATGATTGTGCGATTTTGCATGAGAAGCAGGACGAAAAAGACACAGGTGGTATCGACAAAATTCGGCCTGTGCTGGATAGAGCATCGACGTCCCGAATAGCGTTGATGTGGAGTCAGGAGAGACATAGAGGAAGTGAGGTGTGAAGTTGCTGCAGCAGTACTTGTGAGTTTTGAGACCTTCTGCTGTGACTCTCTTTCTGAATCAGAATAGATGAGACTTTCTGAGATGATCTCACCTTGCACCTGCACCAGTTTCGAACGTTACTTATTCTTGCAAAAAGGCAGGAACGAAGCAATTCAAGCTTGACTTGCTCAACCTCACATCACATCACACTCAACTTCATCTTCAGCCAGTTGACGTTATCATCAACAAGGCCTCACCATAATTCCCAGACGAGTACAATGGGCAAATCAAGTATGTGCATCAGAACCAGTACCTGAATTATGCTAAGTCTTTTCCAGAACCCAAAGCAGAACGCGAAGGCACACCATCAGATGAGACTGCACCCACTAGCGATCGCGTGCTGCGACCCAAGCCGCCACCGCGTCCCAAGCCGCCACCAGGATTCTATACCAGTATCGAAGCACGCATGAACGCTTTCGATCTGTCTTCAGACGGTTTCGCGCTGCCACCGAAGCCACCAACCGGACTTCATGCCAGCATCCACGCGCCTTTGCCCTCCAGAAATGCCAATTTGCCAGGAAAGTCCACGGAAGTGATAGTACTTGACTCAGACTCGGATGAGGCGATGGAGGAAGAGCCACCGAAGCCAACAGAAAAGATGCAGGTAGACTTGTACTCGACCCCAGCGATGAGGGAAGAGCAAAAGCGTGCGGCTAGGGCGCAAAAGAGGGCCACCCGGAAGGCGTTCAGGCCGGTGAAGCAGATGATACACAAAGCGATACCGAATTCCAAACAGAGACAGAAGTTCTATGAACAAGCCAAGAATCCTGATCGGACTACGCTTGAGAAGTGTCTGGAAGAGATCAGGCTGAAGGAGATTGCGTTGAGAGTCATGGTCGAGTACTGCACCACATCGGGAAGTGCCACAAGCTCACGCGTCGATGAGGAATCTGGAGCCGCGCTGGACGCGAAGCCATGGTTCCACGACAGAAACAAGTCTGCAGAGAGTGTGCAATTGCGAGAGTGGGAGTTGGACTAGTAGACCATCAGGCCAAATATCACTGCAGGCGAGAGGAAGTTCGAGCTGCGTTGGGCGCAAAGCCATGGTTCCACGACAGAAGCAGGTCTGCAGAGCGTGCGCCATTGCGAGAGCGGGAGTTGAACTAGCAGCACGGCAGGCCGAATATACCTGCAGGAGAGAGGAAGTCGGAAGCTCTTCATACTGCTCACGGCAAGCCATAACCATATCCGAAGTTCCTGCTTCACCATGTCCCGTCTTCTATCCCTTCCCCTCGAGCTCCGAGAACAAATCTACTGCAATTTGTTCCCACAAACCACGTACAAGATCGAGATCCAAGGACAAATGTTCGATATGCAATCGCTACCACCTCGATCACCCATATCTTCTGCTTTCGGACCTCTCGCGATATTGAGAGTATGTCGCCAAGTTCATGATGAAGCGGAGGCGATTCTCTACCACTGCTCAAAATTCCTCATCTACATCCACGGTCTTCCATCCGACAAGGACGTCCTAACTTCGTTCCGTCCACTTGAGAGCTGGAAAGGTTTCCGGCACATGCGACACGTCAAGTTGATTATTGTTGGAGGTTACGAGATTCTCTGCAGCATTCTAGCGTTTTCCGCCGCCACCAAAGGGAATGATGAGGTGCAGATTAGCGAGCTGAAGATCCGATTTGGCGAATACGCCGACAGAAACAGCGTCTATGGGGTCCTTGCGACGCTGTCGACTTTACGTTCGAGGTGTCAAGTGAAGGTATGGCTTGTTCCAGGCGTAAAGAGCGAAGAAGCAAAGACCTGGCTGAAAGATATGCTGGAGAAAATCGATGGCATTGATGCCTCCGGGGAATACGAGAAGGAAGCAGCAATCTGGAATCAAAGCGGTAGACCTGTGGTCGGCTATGGCGTAGGAGCGGCCGAGATATGAATCACAAGGCTGTTTGCTGATCCATACATAGGACTACCATGTGTGCGTACGGACGTCGCGCAAACCCTGTTCGTGGACGGTGATGGAGAATATAAGCGAATGATCGAGTGTTCGGCAGTCCATCGAGTGCGTATTTCCAGGTTGAGAAGGTGCCGCAGGTGTTGCCGGCTGGTATGCAACGTGGATGACGACGCATGAATTTTACGAGGCTGAGGAAGGAACCACCGTATGCTGTAGAGACATGGTCAATTTGCATCAAAAAGAAATAGCAGTCTCACCCTCATGTGAGTATGTGCCGTGTTGTTGATGTTTTGGAAGCTTTGACCGTTGTGCTTAGAGAACGACAACCGTTGTCTCAAAGACTCCGGGGGATTTTGTATAGTGTTGCCCTCGCGACCTGCCATCTTTCGAAGATCAGAATAATGTCCGAGTGGTATTAGATTCTTCTTTGGCTGCGATGCTTGCGTTCTTTGAACCTGCAAGGCTACACAGGGAAAGCACGTCCCGCGATCACCACCACCATGTCGACGCCGTCAAGTCCAGAAACGCCGAAAAGTCATTGCGAATCGATCACGAGCTTTGAGTGTCCACGAGTACCGCCATTCGTAGCTTATCGAATACGACCACACCAAGTGCCTCTCATACACAAACGACTGCAGACCGTCATCCCGGAATTGGGCTACAAAGATAACGATGCGGCGAGATACGTGCAAAAGTCGTTGCAGCGTGATACTCAGGTGCTATTCGTGGCTCAGGATGGCCATGATACTCCGCAGCCACACGAAGCCATCATGCTGTCGATGGGCAAAGGTTCAAGAGTCCGAGTTTACCACGCAAGCCGGCCCGTTACTGGCGAGATCGATTGGTTCCAGTGGGTTGAAGCTACTGCTGAAGGACTGGGTCTGCAGAAGATTGAGCTGCCGTTCACAATATTTTCTGAAGACATCGGGTGGATGTTGAGAGCACAATCTGCAAGTAAGTGGCGCTCGGACCGGAGCATCGTAGCTTCCGCAGCGGGATTCGAGCTGACAGCAAGGCAGGTGCGAGAGGACTACAAGAGCACGTCGGCGACACACACCTAATACACCGGGTAGAGAGATTCTTTGCAGATGTCGTTTTCGTTGTTCGTCGGAAATTCTGGGCCGAAAGCAACCTCATGTCTTGGAAGCGCTCCGCGATGACATGTTAGGCTGTGATTTTATGAGTTAGATTTTGAGCAAAGCGTACATAGCATTTGTTACTATACCGTAGAGCTCAGTAATGGTAATCTCGTAGCCTCCATGCAGAAGTGCTGGTTCTCAGGCGTTACGACGCTGTGGGCAGCAACCTCGCAAGCGGTTTCTTCCATTCTTTCTCAAGTCTTCCTTCGTGCTTCTTGCACGCTTCGATATTGCAACATCGCAAGCCGCTTCGTGACGAAGTCCGTGTGTCCGATGCATGTCGCGACACGCTTAACATATCGCGGTTCGCTCTTTCCTCCCATATGATGGTGCTGCAGCAGTGCGGCAGCTTCATCATGCAAGTAGTATCCGTATCTCCATATCTCTCCGCCACTCTCAGTGATTCCTGAAATTTTTCTTCTGGTAGAACAGATCCGTCCTCGAACTACCCAGATTGATGATCTTAGGACAGCCGTCTCGGTCCTTCTCTAATCGCGTGCACTCAAAGCAGTAAAAGGCATCAGATATTCCCTCGCCACCGCATACGACACACTTATTTTGATAATTGCCGAAGGCGCATTCGTCGCAGATTCGTACAAGAGTGGTTGGTCGAACGTAGGAATCGCAGACTGGACATTTGCCGTCGCACTTGTCGCAGAGACGGCCGATGGAGATGCCTGCCGTCTTGCGGCACATAACGAGATCGCTGCACGCGGTGTTAGCTTTTGTACACAAGCATGTTCAGAAGCAAGGATGTACGTACGGATGATGGCGAGACATGTTGGCGGTGTTGGATATGGTGTTCGCAGCTCAGAAGGGATTTTCGTGGTGGGCGGCTCTATGATCGTGGTAGGATTGCGCACAGCTGGTCAAGATGTCGAAGGGTAGAAGTGACTGCAACCACAGACGAGTCTCAAAACTCAGAACCTCAGGAACCTAGACACAGTGATAGAATTTAGCCTCACTGTACGCCTCGCAGCCTCGTGGCTGTCGTTCTTCGTTCGTGCTCTGGTTCGCTGGCACTGGCAGAGAGGAGACTTCGAGTTTTGCACAGCCACAATTTGGTTGGGGGATCTCACTACAAATCAAGTTCACTTACGTTAAGTCGTCCTGAATCTTCTTCTGTCTTCCTCAGACCAAACTTTCTTTGCAGCCTGTGACCTCGGAATCTGAAGCCTGAGATGTAGCCCATATTGTTCGATTGCTTTCTTTTCTTTATCGCTGTCTGTTCGTGTTGTGCTGACCACAAGGCGGGCAGCTGAGAAAGACTCCACTTTCTTCGCCAAGTCGAGAAGAACTCGCTACTGACGACAGCATCGGAACGGACGGCATGTGCGGCATGTGACCAAGCATTTCGATAATACGTTTGGAAGGTGTCACGCTGAGCTGGTAGCAGGACGAAAAGGATGAAGAAGTGGTCTGTAAGTGACTCAAAAATAGACTTGCTTTGGCATTGCCCGAAATCTGGTCTCTGTATCCTCCAAGAGAGTTTGCAAGTCGAACCATAGCATTGCGGGCTTGAACGCTGAACAGCAATCTATTGTACTAATGCAGGGTGGACAAATCTTCCTCTATAACTTAGCGCCTTGCTGTTTCTTTTCTCTCGCCATTTCTTCCTTGGCCTGTTCTCGGAGCAGACGCTTTAGGATCTTGCCAGAGGCGTTCTTCGGTATACTGTCGACAAAGACGATGCCACCTTCAAGCTTCTTGTAGTATGTAAGCTTCTCCTGCATGTAATCTTGCACTTCTTTTTCTGTGGGCTTGCCGTCCTTCGTCCTTCGCACGATGTAGCCTCTGGGTAACTCATCTCCTTCTCGTTTTGGGTCCGGAACTCCAATGACTGCAGCATCGATGATCTCGGGGTGCATGAGCAGAGTGCCTTCGAGCTCGGGTGGCGTCACTTGGAAACCTCGGACTTTGATGAGTTCCTATAATGAATTAGTGTCTGATCGCTTCACAAATTCAGAATTATGACTTGCCTTTTTTCGGTCTACGATGTAGTACAGCTTGCTCTTGCCATCGATGTAAGCGATGTCTCCAGTGTGAAAGAAGTTGTCCTTGTCCCAGTCTCGAGCATTTGCTTCAGGGTTCTCAAAGTATCCTTTGATGATAGTTGGACCTCGCACACAAATCTCTCCTCTGACATCGTAATCGGTAATGTCCTTGCCATCGTCATCCACGAGTTTGACGTCAAGATTTGGAATAGGCCAGCCCACACTACCGGTCGTGTCGTGAGCTGGGTAGGCGTGTCTGGTGGCAATGCACGATGTCTCGGTCATTCCCCAAACTTGTGTGAAAGGAGCTCCCTCGCCCATCATAGCCTGCATCCTTGATTGCGGTCCTTTGTCTAGTGGTGCTGCTCCGCACTGTCCAACCTTCGCAGACTTCAGGCTGTACTTCTTGTTCAATGGACTGTTGATAGCCATAACAGCAATTGGAGGCACAACTCCGAGATCAGTAATCTGATATTCCTGATGTGCCCAGAACCACTTCTCAGGATCGAAGCGAGGCATCACGTAGGCTTTATCACCATTCCGTAGAGGTGTGCAGAAAGCGCTCGGCGCAGTCGCTGCGTGGAACATGGGCAATGCGAGTAGTCGTCTGACTTTCCATTCTCGAGGGTTCGTCTCGTATACCAACATATGCTGAGCCGTGAGGTTCAGATGCGAGAGTTCTGCTGCTTTGGGCAGACCAGTTGTTCCAGAGGAATACAATCTCGCTGCACCTGTCATGTATGCGGTATCATAGTCGTCGAACCGGACCCAATCAGTCTCTCCGTGCTTCAGCAGATCGCTCCACTGTAAGTAGCCTTCGGGTGCCTATTCACTTGCTATCAGTATCCCACGTGCTGATCTGGTCTTTCCATCCATACCTTCTCGCCATAAGGATTGAACATCAAAATGTTCTTCTGCGGTATCCCATTGTCCTCTGCTGCTTTCGATATTCCCTTCAAAAGCTCTGGCTGTGTCATGATAAACTTGACTTTTGCGATCTTGGTCGTATGAGTGAGCTCATGCTGGGTGTAAGCAGGATTCGTTCCTGCATAGACACCTCCAGCTGCAATCACACCCAGGAAGAATATAGGATAGTAGATGTGGTTTAAGCTGTGTATCGACACGCAATCGCCTTTCTGTAGGCCAATGGCTTTGAACCCCGCCGCCAATTGTCGGACCAGCTTGTGTGCTTGTCGAGCAGAGATCGAGTGCTTTGGATTCAAGGCATCGATGTAGATGGGTTCATCCCAGTCGTACTTTATGTGGTCAAAGGTCCAGGACAGTATGTCTTTGTTCGACAACGGGAAGTGCTCTTTCGCGAGGAACGGCATCGTGGCTGGTACTGCAGACGGAGAGTGAGAGCTTGGAGACTGGCCGAGAAGAAGTGGGTGTTAGAGGGTGAAGAGAGAATTGTGTCGTGTATGTGAGATAGTTCACGGAGCTCCACTGCAGCGAAACACTTTCCGATGCAAGTAAGCTCGGCGGCGCGTGTGCTCGCACGCGGCAAGCTGTTCATGAAGTAGGTGAAGTAGTATGAGATCAAGGCACCCCAGAATTGGCTTACGCCGCGGTTGTATGCAGGATCGACGACTCGATAGTGCTAGTCATTGGCATACCGCTGTACCGAGCCGCATGTACCGATTTGCCCGATTTGAATCGGCATCGTCACGTTGTCCATGTCGGCAAGGGCCTCTGCTGCGGTCAGCTTGAACGGCATTATTCTGCTTGATGGAATGGTTGATATCGTTGCCATGAAAGATGCCACGATGAGCAGGACAACAAGCACCGACAAGGATGAGGCCCTCGTCCACTCTCTGGAACCGAAGCTGTCAAAATGAATTGCCGAAGCCAATCGGGCCTCCGATGTCATTCAGCCGCGGTTGCTTGCCCTTCGAAAGGTGGGTCAACCTCCACGAGCTGTTGACTTCATATCTTTCACGCTTCCACCTTGAGCCCACACTATTCGGATGAAGCATGCCGTTGCAGTCAGTCTCACTGACAGTAGTGCTCCATGAACACAATAGTATCTGAAGCTGTCCTGCTCTGGTAGATTGGTCCTTCCCCACGTTCGCCCTCCCACGCTCCCCCTTCCAGGTCCTGCCCTGCTTCCGAACGGCCGTATCTTCTATTCAGTCCAGGATCAGATCAGCGTCCAGTCGTATGTGAGCAGCGGAACTCCACAAACACCTCCGACAAGAGCTCGGCATCGAGCGCAACTGGCCAGGAGCGACTCAAAGCTGCATGTCAAACTTGCTGTGAAGTAGCAGACTCAGTAGCAGAACAGAAAGAGCATGGAGCCAGCGAACCGCACGCGATAGAGGTTTGGTTCAGGTCTTCAGGGCAACCATAAACTCTCAAGAGCTCGGCTTCGAAATGTTGCGATTGAGGTCATGCACGAGCTTGCTTTGCTTAATCAAGAGAGATGTCAGACTCGAAGTTGCTGATCCATCTAGTTATCTCAACTGGAGAAAGCGCGCTATCTGAGTTTGGATCACATGCTTCTGGGGACGAATACAGGCCATGGTTGATCTGCGAAGATGTCGTAGTCTGCTAGAGCCGTTCAGTGATCTAGAGTCACTGTCGTTAATGGTCTTCCAAAAGTCTTGAGGTCTTGTCGAAGGTCGTGCGACTTGAGGGCAGCTCAACCTGCGCATGAGATGCAGAGACAGTCTCTGAGTTCCGTAGCCGGCATGCACGTAGATTGTGAGCGTCGGCTCTTGATCAGGCCGAATCACTTGGAGTCAGCTGTTGACTGACAGATGGCAATAATCATAAGAAATCTGAACTGGACGCTCTGAACGATGCGTTCGATTCGATCTGCCGGACCCTTGACACAGTGGGTAAGGCGGCCGCTTTCTTCATTTGTCCTTCGTGCATGCTTACATCCTTTCCAGTAGCGCGTCGGATTCCAGTCTACACTGGAGACTCCCGAAGGTCGTGCGGTCAACTCGCACAGGGTTCAGATGATAGGCCTCTTTTTGTTGGTTCAGTCATGGTCTTGCGGAGCTTGCACGGACACGGAACTTTCAAGAGACCTTCTGAGCTCCTGCAAGCCATTATTTCGGTCAAAGCTTTGTCTTCTCGCTTTGCTTCGGTGGTCGCGCAGGCGGAGGGCCAACATGCTCTCTCCAAAGATCATTGAGGTCCACTCGCTCCCGTCGAGTCAAATTTTGCCACACCTGCTTTCTCTCCGCCTCGTCGACCTCCCACCTCTTCAGCTCTTGACCGACGAATGCAGCACAAATCTCAGCATCCTCCTTGGGCTTTTCAAGCGGAACGAGGTGACCACATTCGATGACAGCACTTTGGACCCTGCCTCTCGCTGCTCCGCCATTACCACCAGGTCCGGTGCCAGTAATGCGGAGCTTCTCTTCACGGGCCTCGCGTGGGGAAACTTCAGACTTCTCTCCAAACACGAACAGTGTTGATGGCTGCAACTCTGGAAGCCGTCGATAGAACCAGATTTTCTCTTCTCGCCCAAAACCTTCCTCCTCCTTGACATCTCCAGGAGCGAAACCAAGGAATCTATCCTCTTCCTTTACAAGCGTCCTCGGATCATGATAAATCGGACGAATGTAGTTGTATTGCTCCTGACCTTTCGTGGTTTGCAACGTGACTGGAACTTGATCCTTCTCACTGCCGGCTTGCTGCTTCGCAACGTCAAGGTCAGGATAGACTTCGGTCGGAACCTCTCTCAATCCATGCTCAATGAACTTCTCGAGACATCTCCGATCCCATGCCTGTAGACCCTTACTTCTTCTCATACCCTCAGCCGCATTGTCTCGACTCGGCCATAGATCTCGTCGATAAGTACTCGCATGGGCCCAATTCTGCCCAGCACCGCCTAGCTGAATTACTGGATCCATTAACACAACTGCATCTAGCAATCTTGGATGCAGAAGAGCAAGATGTGCAAGATGACCGGCACCCATCGAGTGTCCGATCCCAATGATCGGGTGAGGGATATCGTCTTGAAATTGATTGATCAAGAACATCAGATCCCGTCCATGATCGAACCAGCTCGGGTTAGGGCCCAAGATGTTTTCATTCATCACACCGCTCTGACCTGTATTGACAGGGTCTGCGATCCATATGCTTCTGATCTTCCGTCCAAACTTCGTCTTCAGAGAATGGTAGAAGTCATCCCATAATGGTTCATGAATTTCCTTCGGATATGCATTCGCTGTAGCACCAATAATCGTCACATCTCCGGCTTTGGGCTGGAGGTTATCTTTTGGAATGTACTGTTTGACATGTAGCTTTAGTTCATTTTCTCGTCCTAGTTCTGCGCCTGCTACATTCTATGATTTTAAAATTAGAGGTTGACATTTGTCGGCGGGGGGAGGCGAATGAATGGGAAGACGAGAAAATCTGTTTTCTTCTAATAAGGAACATCTGGGTCGCGAATGGGTCGAAGACATCTACAGGTATCTTTATTGTAGTGATGTGGAAGTGGAGTGTTGTTACTGGTCGCCATTGCCGAGGCTGCTGCAATGGAAGTCAATGCCACGCTGCGTTCCACGAGCTTAAGAGGCAGCTTCGTCCGACGTCAGATACCGGTATCCTTTGATTCTGTTCCCTTGTCCTCCCATAAATATGAATGAGACTGAGTGGATTTCGCCTTGGGATATTCATCCCCTTGCATGAAGATTAGCCGGGTGTTGGCGGACAGGGGTGTCTTCGCTCACTACTCCATGTCGATGCCGAAGATACCGCAAAGACGCGCTACAATAGCAGACAGATTGTAGAGCATCATGGCTGATGAAATGATTAACAGTAAGGATCGTGATTTTTGTTCGATTGATGACAGCGGAACAGTAACACGTAACCGATCATGATCGCATACGCATCGAAGCCGGTAGCAGACCAGAAGCATCCACATTTTCGTGGTGTTGAACCACATGCCAAATCACAAGCAAACCTCCGTAAACGCCTTCCAGCGAATGACGATACACGTATCAAAACATATCACCCTGCCCATACATAATGTCTCCAGCCCTCAAGCAGTAGCATACACGACAGCTCTCTCCTCCTCGAATCCATGCATACCGTGTTTCCGATGCCCACCAGTATGCTCTTCAACAGGTGGCAGTGGGTCGATAGGGCGTCTACCTGAGTCTCGAGCGAGCACGGGTGGGTGACCTGGCCCTGAAGGAGATGGTCCTGAGTCTCGTGCGGCGACAACAGGAGGTTTGTGTCCTGGGCCGCCTGGTGAAGGCCCGGACTTGCGTGCTACAACAAGAGGAGGGTGTCCTGGGCCTGATGGTGATGGACCAGAATCCCGAGAAATGATGACTGGTGGATGCCCTGGCCCTGAAGGTGAGGGACCGGAATCTCGAGAGACGATGACTGGCGGATGGCCTGGTCCACCTGGTGAAGGTCCTGACTTCCTTGCAACGAGGCCTGGCGGCTTTGTCCCGTGTCCCTCTCCAGGCGCTGGACCTGAATCTCGAGCGAGATGAGGATAGTCTGAGCCATGTCTTTCGTGCACATCCAGCACTGCTAGATCTCTTGCGATAAGGCGTGGTACAGCCAGTACATGACCGACGAGAGTTGCAGAGAAGATCAGCGAGATAAGATGAGTGAAATGCATGATGGTGGAACTGCGTAGCGAAAAGACCGTCAATTGCTAGGACGTGTTATCTGCGACTTGGATCTTTTCGCTGGCGATCAGAGATGGAACTGCTCGAAACTATTTATGCCATCTTGCTAGCTGTGATGCGAGTCCCAACATCACATCGCTTGCTTGCCCTCATCACGACATCGAAAAAATTGACACTGCTTCCAGGATTCCGAGGTTTAGGTTTAGAGCTTTTGGAGAGCTCGTGGAACCTACGTCTTCTTCTTCACAGCAGCAACTTGGAAGGGCCCCCAGCGCGAGCATATGGTGAAGCCCTCCGCGGACCAAACTGCCACCTCAACAGGGAGCATGCGACACTGAATTATTGGTGCATCGTCTTTCTCTGGACACAATGGCGAACGATTTACAAGTATACGCGATCGCCGCTCTCGATCAAATCATCCCTTTGCAGCCGCCAAAGTGTCCAACTCGCTCTTCGTGCTCGAAGCCTTGACATTCAGAGTCGGAACTCCGCTTGGAAGAACAGAATTCATGTGAATCTGATGCGGCCTCATGTCGTTCAGACAGATCATTCTAAAGGAGAGAGCAGGAGCTGCTGTCTGTTCCACTGCTCGGTCACCGTATCAAACTCTCATGTGCTCTGCAGACACTTGCTCTCCACTCGCAGCAGCCGCCCTGCAGCGAAATTCCATCAAGATCTTGCCTACAGTTGGACTTGCCTTGAACCATCGCATACTACAGTTGAAATCCAATCGAGGTGTCAAGCAATGGGCCACCCGGCCCGGCCTAAAATGCTTCACCGAAGTCATCGCCAACATCAGCTGAAAAAGTCGGATGAGGCTCCGATCTTACAGCTATAGCGGCGTCAGGTGAAGTTTCCGAGCCGTCACTGCCATCGCCTGATTGAGAGGCGGACGGACGGACGAACAAGATCATGCGATGAACGCCAACGCCAATGCCATCAACCGAGGCAATGAGTGCAAGATTGCTCACATGAAAACGGGATTGACTCACGAAGCCATCATGTCGCAGGATGGTTGGGCCGCAGTCCTCCTAATCGTCACCATAGCATGTTGGTTGCTGAATCTGCTGGCCTCATGATCAAACTTGCGAAGAAGAGCGGTGATAACAAGCACTTATACTTTACAAGCAGGGCCTGTGTTTGACTCGGTCCGAGAATTCAACCTTACTTACCTAGCTGCCAGGTCTTCGAATCAACAGCTGATACCATAAGCCACTCTTTGCTCGTCCGATCGAGACTTTCAGTTCGTGTGTTGTCACGTCAAGGGCGCAGCTCACGGTTTGAACGTTTCATGCTAGTCTGCTATGCCTCCGCTGTCTCCACGATCAGGAATCAACTTCTCTACTCACCCAGAGAGTGACTGCGGGAATCATGAGAGCATTCACGGTTATCAAGACACAATCAAACGGCGTTGAGTTTACTCATTGGCTTGGCTTCATCTTTCTACCGTTGCTACTCGGTGTTCTTGGCCTGTTGAAGCAGAAAGAAGCATACAAGGTCATCCATCAGGACTATGGAACGAATTGCGAACAAGCACAATATACCGTGCGAACCATTTCCTACGATCCATTAATACAGCATATCGAGAACTTGGTCACTCCCAGAGAGATCCAATACCTTTTAACTCTTGCGTATGCCCCTTTGACTCTATCGCAGACCACATCCATTCATGCTGACATATACATCCGCTAGAAAAGACAGATTCAATCACTCAACTGCATACTTCAAGAATGGATCAATCCTTATCACTTCTGACAGGACCAGTTCATCAGCTTTCCTGCCCTCCAACGACCCGACAGTCAAGTGTATTCTTGCCCGAGTAGCAGAATATCAAGGCTACGCCGACCCAAACTTGATCGAGGAACTCCAAGTGACACGCTATCTGCCCGGACAATTCTTCGGAACACACTACGACTGGCTGCAAGGAGCAGCGAATCCCGGCGACTACATTTTTGATCGTGATACCACTTTCTTCGCAACTCTTGAAGCAACTTGTTCGGATTGTGGGACGTGGTTTTCGCTTTTGAATTATGATTGGACTTTCGAAGATCCTAGGTGGTGTAGCTTCGTCGATTGTAATCGTCGAGATGGACTGACGGTCAAGCCGGTGCCTGGGAGCGCGGTGTTTTGGAAGAATCTGCATGAGAATGGAACTGGAGATGAAAGGATGTTGCACGCTGGTCTGTCTGCTCGCGATGGCTTCAGAACGGGACTTAATATCTGGACGAGGCGGGAGTTCATCTTGTAAGGTTGATCAGCTCTTGAGTGTCGGTCTAGTGGTCTTGTCAGAAGGACTTGAGGGGATCATTGATGATACTTTGGAAAGCTTCTGATGTCCATTATCTTCTATATCCTGATAGCCTGGCAACACTATCGATCAGGTTATGATTTACTTCTCCATTGTGATGTGCCAGGACAGTTCGGACTGCCCTTACCTTGACAGATGCTTCAGTCTTTTGACCACAAAGCTCTCTCCCGGTCGCTCGCCCTCGTTGATGCCCACATGCAGCTTTGAATCGTAGCGAGGTGCTAATAATCTCGAATGCCGATCAGGCGACGTGCACACAAGCTCTCCCGGTGACATGATCTTTCCTCTCAGACCATGATGGATAAGCGCTTGATAGTTCGCTGATCAAGCTTCGTAATGATGTCTTCTGCGCCCATTAATCCACCTAGCTCATGCATTAGATTTCTCCATGCCGTTTTCCATTGATTCCTCAATGGCTCTGCAAAGCAGTCTCGATTTCTCGCCGGCCCGTGAAACACTTAAGCCGTCCTTCTGAACTCTCCATTATATCGAGAGTCCTGTGAGTATTGGATGGTCCCGCCAGGTCCCGTGAATGATCTGATATGCTGAAGGTCATTTTCAGGCATCCGTACGCAGGATCGATGCAGATTCTCTCATCTTGCAGCTTTGCATATTTTCAGGCAGCAGGTCGCAGATATGTGTGCACCACTTGTTTCACATCCCCGATGTATAATGGCCTGGATTCAGTCTTGTCTTTCAAAATGGGAACATGTCGGCCTCTCGTCATGACATATTACGACGTTGACTTAAGATAGCGCTTCAAGCGCCATGTCTGCTGCTTCGGATCAGGAGACGTCGTTATTCCTAACTTGGCTATGTCGTCGACTTTGCTTGGTGCGTTGATTTGAAGCTTGGCTACATTGACCATCCCAGTCCATCAGCTTGTGAGTCCACATTTTGAAGAAACGGGGAGGGCAGAGATAGCACTATGAGGAATCCAGGGCAAAAGGAGCAGCTAGTATCGGATTCTGTGTGCTGGGAGGATACAGGTACTGTGATTCCCTGATCAAAGTTCGCTCAGCTGGAGAGGAAGACTGTACCTCTTCGTGCCGCTTGTACCTCGCCAATTGGGCGGAGGAGTAAAGAAAGGATTGCATCTGATTTTGCAAATGCCTTCAAGAAGCCTCGTCCCGGGCGGCACTCACCAGATCGTAATTTCTCCAAAGGCCGCAGCATCGTCCACGGGTTATGTCCCAAGGCTTAGTAACTTACCAAAGTCAGCAATCTCGTATGCTCCAGCAGGACAGTGATGATGGCCATTTGCCGCACCTGGTAAGTCTGAAGGCCTTTTGACCTTGAACATGGCTTGGTCCGCGAGCAGTCTACCAGCCTCGTCTTTGTACACGTAGCATAGTCTTCCCATGTCGCCTTTGTAAAAGCTTTGTCGTTGCTCAGTGTAGTTCACAGGGGAGAGTTCGATCTCGACGAAACGGGCTGCTTCTGGTACTTCGCTGGCTTCCAAATCCACTCCTTCGGGCTTGCCAGTGATTTCACGAGCTCGTTTCTCTTCAAGATCGGCCACTAGCTGCGCGAATGAAGCAAGATACCAGCTATCAAACACACCCTGCATGTTTATGGTCCGGAGGAGTTCAATGCATCTTCGACGTATTGAGGTCTTGCGTGACTTGAACGCAATCATGCTGATGCAAGGCACAAGGTCGGTTCCTGTAAGTGCAGAAGGTGTGGTCAGCAAGCTGTTCACACCTTTTCGTACTTCTCGTCGAAAGCCACGTAGCGACAGTACGTACCAACTGTGAATGCCTGTCTTGTCGCATGATATGGCTGTCCAGGCTCGATCTTCGCATCGCATTTCACATCGCTGTGCATCTCCACGTAGGCCTCTGCCAAAGTAACGATGTGAGCAAATTGCGTTTCGAAACGATCGATCTGCATCTCGTCCTCATCACGCCAGCTCATTATGATGAACCAAATGTAGAAGAAGTGTATCTGAATGAGAAACTGCGCGGACTGCTTCTGTCCTGACCCAGGGACATGCGCAAGGGCAGTCATCCATGCATTGAGAGATCTCTTGTCATGCTCAATGCGCTCCTCGAATTCGGCATCCAGCTTGATCGTGCGCGAGTAAGCACATGATAGGCAATTTCTCATATCTTCGTCCATACTTTCCAGCTCTGGTCGGTGAGAAGAAAGCTCACGGTCGGCCATAATGACAATGTCTCGGCAGTTGGAATGAGCCGCGCCAGCAATAGCATCGAGATGCACCAAAGCTTCCTCAAGTGAGTAGAAAGATGTCGGGAGACGTTCCTGGCACATCGGCATAAGATATGGTTCCTCATCACCGATGATCGTCAGGTCTCCATCGAGCCTTACGAAGGTTTGTAGAAGCAAGTCCATGTTATTGCGAGGTTTGCTTTGCAGTCTTACGGCTCGCTTTTCCTCTCCATCTACGTCAATCATCTTTTTAGGAGCTTTGTACGCGTCCATCTTTCGTAGTCGTTCGTATAGAATTCTCAAGCCTGTCCGAAGGTGCATCGTTGCTCTTGCATCTTCGCTGTGCATGATCTCGAAGCAGAAGAAGAGCAACGAAACCAAGAGTACGACCTCAACATCCCAATCGGTGCACGTGTCGCTGATGTTCTCTATGTATCTGCGAATGTAGCTCATTGCTTTGTTATACTGATTGAGCGCGAACAAGTGCTGATCGGGGTCGACAGTCACCGCGCCAGTCGTTGAAGAATATGTAATGGCTCGGTGTATTGATCCTAGAGCAACAGCAGCATGTGTTATAGCAGGCTCATGATGCCCGACTTGCAGAGCTAGTCGGTCCCAGCTCAGAGTCCAGGAACTACCAGGCAGCTGATGTACCGTGTGCAAGCGGAAGAAGTCGAAGGCGTGGGCTTCATATGAGCTCATGTCGAACGCTACCATTGCCGGCTTGGCCATGGGATATAACATGGGCATATCCTCCGCTCCCTTCGGTAACAGCATGCACTGCGGCTTGCCAGTTCTCGGAGGAGGCACATCATAGCCAGCACATTCCCGATTTGACGCCACACATCTCTGGCACGCTACAAGAAGGATCAGCTGCGTTCGTGGCTGCTCTGCGCGTGGGGACAAGTCTCACCAGGTCGTTCCTCTGTACACTTGATGTGCCTTGCGCGACATGTTCTGCAGCCTGTGCGTGTTTTTGGCCTCTTGGCTCTTTTACGAACCACTGGAATCGTCATCTGTGGCCAGCGCTGGCAGTGGTTGGTGTATGTACGAGCGAACGAAGCGATACAAGAACGAGATGGCTCCTCTCGTTTAGAAGGCCGCTGACATTCCTCGAGATGGCCGAGACTGAGACGAGGGCCTCACTGGGATCAAATACGCTACGGCGTCGGTCGACTCTTCGACGCTCCATGATTGAGGTAGACTGCCTGAATTGTGGTTTTGCTACGCATTGTCGTGCAGACAGCACCGCCCCTGCCGAAGGGGACGTCTTCGGTAAGGCACGCCAGGCTACATGCCCTGTCGACTCCCAAGAGTTTTCGTACAGCGGCCAATGAGAAGAGCTGGCAGCGGACGTTGCGCCAATGAGAGGGCCTGACCCGTGAAGAGCAAAAGCTTGTCTCAAGTGTCAAACGCAAAATGACCGCATCGTGTCCCGCAACGAGCCTCAAGTTGACCTCAATTAGACGCTTTCCGCGGACTGCGCACTAAAAGTGTACCATTGTGTGAGGCGCGTCCAGCGGGTATTGAGGCATTTGTGGCGCCCTTGACTGCTATACGTTGTGCTGCTGGTGTGTCAGCAGTTTAGACGCGCAAGCAGACACGAGCTTGAACTTGATGATCATATAATAGAGAGCGCAACAGCCTCCAGGATCTGGGTGCCGCTCTTTCGCTCTCTCCGATACCATCGGCGTGGTAGCGTCAAATCTTCTTACATAAGACTCAAGTTCCAGAAGCAACTTGCGCCAGGATCCCCAAAGGGGGGCAGAGAAGAAACTAGTTCTTTGCGGACTTTTTATACACGATTGTGTCTTTGACATAGTATACATAACATGGGAGGAAACATCTTGGCAGCTTCCCTTTGCGGCCTTCCTCCAGCATTCTCAGGTGCAAGTGGCATCGTTCCCAACGCCTGACTGACTCTGTTCGTTTCAGATACTCCTCCAAGCACTCGCAGTAGTGTGCGCCAATCGGCTATCAAATCTCGGCCATCTACTTTCAACGGCCGAAAAATCCAGAAACAAGCTCTCCAATATCGCCAGCATCTTCAGGATATACCCAAAAGGCAATGGCTATGATTACATATGTGCCAATGCACATGCAACCTTCAAGGTAATTGCTCTTGCCGTCTTGGATCAGGTAATTTACGACAAGAACAGAGAGGAAGAATACCACAGTCTCGAATCCCTGGAAGTGGAGGGACATCGGTTGACCAATGATCCAGCCCAGCATGACCAGAAATGGGGTGACGAACAGTGCAATCTGCATCGAGCTGCCGATAGCGACGCCGACGGCCAGATCCATCTTGTCCTTCCATGCAACAACAACCGCGGTGACGTGCTCAGCAGCGTTGCCGACAATCGGTAATAGGATAAGACCGATGAAGGTCTTGCTGATGCCGGAAGATGCCACAATAGAATCGATGCTGTCCACGAGGTACTCGGCGCACACCGCAACCAGGACAGTGACGAGGATCAGGCAGACGGTTGCAGGAATTGGTCCCAGAATCTCGGGCTCTTTCTGTCCCTCACCATCCTCGCCTTCCTGCGCCTCGGCATCGAAGAGCTTCGCGTGGGTCTTGAGCTGAAAGACCAGGTATAGAACATAAAGAATGAGCATGATGATGGAAGTTCCGCGGGAGAGAACGAGGATGTTGGTGTTCGAGTCCTCGGTGCTCCGGACGAGGGCTGCGTACATGGTGGCCGGAATGATAAGCGACGTTGCAGCAACCGCCATCAGAGAAGACATGGTTGATGCCACAGTCTCGTTGAATCTGCTCTCGCCTCGTCGGAGACCAGATGCAATGAAACAGCAGCCAAGGACAAGTAAGAGGTTAGACAAGATCGAGCCAAGCATACTAGCTTGCACGATTCTGATCTCGCCTTTAGTGAGTGCAACGATGGAAACCTATTCGTCGTCAGTCATAGACGGTGTCGCCAGACTTTGTTGAAACTCACGATCAATTCGACAGCATTGCCGAAGGTCGCATTCATGAGTCCGCCCAGCGTCTGACCCAACTTGACCGATATCTCTTCCGTCGCGAAGCTCAACAGTCCGGCCAGCGGTACGATCGCGAGGAAGTTGACGATGAATACCGCAGTTGGATTCATGTCCAAAGCTCCAAGGACAATGCCCACTGGCACGGTGACCAGCAGGACGTTGACATAGTTGCTCGCCAACGTGGCCCAAGTCAGGCGCAAGAAGTTGGACGGCGTCCGCACCCACCATCGCTCGTCTTCTGAGTATGGCTTGCCATTCGAATTATGTGTTATTGATGATAGTCCGTTGGGCGCTGAGATGAGAGGTGTGTTTTCATTTGCGTCTCCGCTCGGTCGGCCATTGGGTCGCGAATCGTCGCTGGGAGCCATCGTATCGGATTGCTGGTTGCTGTAGCTCAGGCTACTGCCGGTGCGGCCGTGCTTGGAGAAGGCGCGTTTGAGCTGGTCTATAGGATAGTATCGCGCATCAGTCGGAGGTGCTCACGGTCGCACAAAGGAGTGCCGGCTGATAATAAAGCGACTCGGCTTCCTGTAGCTTTTGCTTTCCCGGTAGCCAAGAAAGTACTTGGCTGTGGCGCGACGACAAAGGTCACCAGGCGGTGCTCTCGGCAGAGGGCGTGAGATGAAGTGCTCACCGTCTGCCAAGAGAAACACGGCGGAGGGCAGTGGCAGAGGTGACGGAGCTGGCAATGATGCAGATGGAGGGACGAGGCTACTCACTCATGATAGATAAAATGGGTATCCTTAGGTAAAATTCGAGGAGTCCTCAAGTCGAGGAGAGCTCGTTGGTCTTGTCTACCCTGTTCGTCTGCTGGTTGCTCCAAAGTATGACAAGCTCTCGATGCCCGGTCAACTCTCGATGAGATTTGCCAGTGTGCTCGGCGATGCTTGACCTGGCTCACTGTTGCAGTGATAATTTAGCCGTGCCTATTTGATAGGAGCAATACTGAGAAGCGGGCGGGATTTCGAGGCGCAGCGGTGCACGACTCTTCTTTCACACGAGAGCTCTGAAGTGATGCAGCTTGTTTGCGCTAGACTTCGTCAACCTGTGACATAATTGGGCCAACCTCCTCCTCGCGCATCCGCCATTGGGGCTGTGCTCTTGGCACGTCTCACACTGGACATCGTCACCAGGAAGGACCATCTGCCGCATCGTCTACCACGTGTAGCCTAGAGACAGGACGATTGATATGTGGGATGTCACCTTCACCTTATCATGCGAGCCTCGGCGATACAGGCACGCTATTGCCAAGCAAAAATCTTCTCTGAAGGAAGTTTGATCAGGCTAAGCGAATCTATCACGAAGGTGGCTGTCGATACAGCAGTAGGCGGAACGTCGACGACGATGTCAGCGTTCAGCGTCTAGAGTAATCTTTCCTCCTCCGCCACAGTGACGCAGCATACAGCCTCATCATCAACGATAACACGAATCGTCTGAAACGAGCCTCGAACATTGACGAGGCTGGCTTTCCGTCCAAGAAATTGCTCATGGAATCAAGATCAATGAAGGTAATGCTTAAATTTATTGCAGCCTTATCGGCTCCGACCTCTGTCGCTATGCTGTGGTATCCGACAATTGAAATCCCTTATACAGCCCGGCTTCTGTATTCAAATCACCTCCATAGCCTCAGAACGCCAAGTAATCCCAACCTTTGCACGAGAACCACAGCAATATTGCTGACTTCCTACCGATTCCGAACGCCGTCACCTTCGTAAATCAATAGCTATCGCCACTGTCTATCTCTCTTGCACCGCCAGGTAGTGAGACTCGCCGATTCCCGGCAGCATATACCAATTCCAACACTTTCTTCTTCTGGTTCTCTCGGCTGCCTTTGAGCTGCTGATAAGTCGTCTCAAGGCCTTTGATCTGTGCCTCAACGCTTATCGTACTTGAATTGCTGCTTCGCACGAGTGGTGACACCATCTTGCGCCGCAAGATCTCGAGATTGGACTGCAGCTGTCGTAGTCGTTGGTTGTGATCAATCAAGACATGCTTGTTCCGCACCGTTCGATCACGAACAGATCGCAGTAGGTTGCGATTCTTCTCATATTTGCGGAGCTTCGATGCGTTGACACCAATGACCCTGGTCCAAAGACTACCGAGAAAGTCGCTTTCAAGCCTCTCTTGGGAATCCTGCTCGCGAATGACAGTTCGTTGAAGGTTGAGAAATTGCTTGTCAATGGCTTCGAACAGCTGAAAGAGCTGCAGGGAATAGGTGAGCTCATTCGTGATGCTCTCTTCCAGCACGCCCAGGAATTCGTGGAAGGTCCTTTCTAGTGTCGCTTTCGATCTCTGAAGGTATGTTTGACCGAGCAGTTGCTGGATGAGCTGGCTGTCTTCGCTCATAAGCCCGACTTTAGTGAGCATGGTGTGTGCATTGGACCACAGCATACCCAGTCTTCCAGGGGGCTCTTTCGACACATTGGAGAGTTCTCGTTGTGCCCAGTCCATGACCAGGAGAATGGAATCCACATCAGCATCCACAGCAGCGAAGAATCTGGTGAGCTCCATTGCCAGTGTCTTGAGGCTATCGGAGAGATCATCCAGTTGGTTGACAATCTGCGGCGCAGAAGTCATGTTGGTGCTCCTCACGCTCTCGCCCAGATCCCAAACGGCAACTCCAGTGTCTTGTAATTGCTCGATCTGCGCGTGACCATGCTCTGAGTAGTATATCGAAGGCTCGAAGGACTTTGCGAGCCCGGCGACCTTGATGAGATCGGGTGATGGCCCATGTGTCGGATCCGAGAATAATTGCGTAAAGACTATAGATAGGATCAACGCTCCTATCGAGTACAAGAATGTGTTGTACTTTGATTTTGTGACATGGTGAATGGCTTTCCGCACTCCCTGGACCACGGCTTCTATTGGCTCTGTCCGCTGCACTACATCCAGTGAAGTAGAGAAGCGAATATCTACGAAGGAGGTTAGCCACAGATGCCGCTTCATATTTACTATACAACTTTGCGCACTTACAATTGCTCTGTGTGGGCGTCTGTACGCCTTGCGACTCAACCTCTGGCTCTGGTCTCTGAGTCTCCTCGCTAACATGTCGCACGGCACTTGCGACCTCCCCTCCACCCTTGTCAGGTCCTTGCGGCGCGCCTGCGCACACAGGCTCTGGACTATTGCTCGGACTACGGCCCTTTATGGGTGACTCTGGTAACGGAATGTGCCTAGCAGTCCGATATTCGGTGTCATCGCCATCGTCCTCCCCACTCTGGTACTGTGGACTCGTGTCTTTACTCCGATAACCATTCCGACTCGGCGACAGCGCATGGCTGTGCTTAAACCAACCACTTCCATTCTTGCGCCAGGGAGGTGGAGAATAGCTCCGCCGCGAGCTGGTCTCGCTGTACTCTGAATTGTTGTTGCTTCTGAAGCCTGAGTGTTGCGACGGCATTTCGGGTATCGTGGGGGAGAATTCGCGCGCTTCGAAGTCGTCCATGCTGGCGTTCAGACTCGGATGCGAGTCGAGATAATGCTGTCGCGAAGTCATGTTTCTATCTGGAGAAGTGTGTAGGATCATTCAAGCGCATTCACCAGCGGGACTGGCACTGGCGCATAAAAAGAGGGACAAGTGAATGGACTCTGGAAGGGATCTGGGATGGTAAAGGAGGATGAGTCGCAATCGTCAAGGTATCGTGATCTCGTTGTAGTCTCGCTGGTGGCAGATTGTCGCATCGCCTTCACGCGTGTCTCGGTCACCTGTCTCGCGTCTCGGGGTCTACTGGATTCGATGTGAGAGGAGTGTCTGAGATGCTGGGGCCTACAAGCAGAAGGTGAATGCGAACAGAACGCAGGTACGGCAAACACTTCACAGGAGCTGCATCAAGCCCCTCGCACCGCTTCGACAATGTCGATAGCAGACAAAGTGGCTGGTAGATGTATGCACGATGGCCAGGATGCGTTGTCGCAGTCGTCAAACAAGGTCCAATCAAGCTCGGAAGCTTTATCCCGCCTTGCATTAGCCTGGACTCTTCACTGAGTCTGTTGCTCTATTCCACCACCGACAGACATCTTCTCTTCGCATCAGACTCAAACACGCTTCTGGAACCAAGATCTCACCGGTCCAATACCAACTCAGGTGTCTGGCGACCTTTCCTTCGATTCGTCCGGCTTGGGATGCGACGTCCGGTTCTGTTAGTACGCCAGGTCGGCTTTCAACAACCCGCCAGACCGGCCAAGGAGTGCTTTCAACTTAGCCAGGCTCGAGCCGGGGAATCGAGCTTGTGCGACCGATGATGCTGATGGCCGTCGCGTGCCAATGGCATCGTTTGACAGTGTAGCCATGATGCCCCTTCTTTGCCCAACAAACGAGGCTCGACTTGACCAGTTACAAAACTCGTGGCTGGGCTGAGAAGAGAGCTCACTTCATAACACCCGACAATGTCATTCTTGCTGATCTGATCCGGAGCAGTGGTCTCTCGGCCGTGATCTGTGAGTTTTTCGCTTTGGGCGATACACAGACCTCATGTCGAGTACCTAGAGAGCAAGAGCAATTCGGATTATTCAAATATTGGTACAGAATTGATGACCTCGTATGGTATCTAAGCACACGCGGCACATGGCGAATCCTTCAGCAGCATTGGTCTTTGACACGTACTTGGCCTTGCGACTTTGGCATTCGCCATCACAACAGCTGAGGCCCTGAGCTACTTGCCATACCATGATAGGTGGTGATGTCGGCGCGTTTTGCTCGGTCATCCATGCTAGGTCTGCAGAAACGGTGCTGAAGAAGCTAACTAACAATAAGGTTTCTGCCGGTCTCTGATCAATCAGCTCTCTTGGCAACCTCGCAGTTCCTGTCTACGTCCTCCGTCCTTCCATACCATTACTCACCGTTCTTCCTGCAGCCGAAGGTCTGACGCGATGGCATCCAGTCAAATCGCGCGCTCAAATCGCACAAGACCAGACAGGAACCATCTGGACGGCATATAGCGTCAGCGAAAGGCGCTTTTCGGAGCCATGAAAAGACCTGACAATTGCTGGGAGCTGATCTCTCAAGGAACCCAAGCAAAAGGAGACCCAGACATCTCGGGACTAGGAGTCATCATTGCATTTGTACTGAGCGCCTGCTTGACTCTGTTGGCAGTACTCATAGCATACTTTGGGGGGCTAGTCGACGATGGTCTTCTCCGACCAGTGGATCGATTTGTCCTACGGATCCCATCTCGCGCTGAGAAGCATACTTCAATACATGTAGCGCTGAGGAAAGCCATCCTCACACTCAGCGATCAGCAGATTGTCACGGGAATCGCTATCCTGGGCGCTGGTTTTGTCGGTCTCCGATCCGGATCCATTACGGTATACCACTTTAATATTGTAATCTACTTGGCCTGGATGAGCAGCAGTGTTCACCTGTCTGCGCTTACCATACTAAGACCATTCCTCTACTATCATCGGGGTGTGGCTGCATGGAGACTTCTTGGAATGCTCACGCTTCTCCTCATGCTCCTGATAGCTCTGGTACCAAGCGTGAGCAATGATTGGAACGTGGTCACAATCTGGGCACGACCACAGGACCATGGCCAAGGCGGTACAAACACAGCATTTGCAGCGCCGGCGAATTGCTTTTGGGGACAGGCTTACGGGGATGGAGTCAACCCGGATGCTGTGCTCTCATTCATCCTCCTGTTCATAAGCTATCTCTGGAAGATGGGTGGCATGTTCATGCCTGTACGTCGACGATTTGCCAACAATTTCCGCAACCCCATTGACTGTACGTTGGAAGCCATGCTTAGCGGTATTGCCAGAAGCTATGAGAAGAAAGGTGGAAGGCGCAGACTCTGGGCTTTTCGTGGCGGGCTAGCTATCTATCTGCCTATCACGGCTTTACTGGAGACTCTCGGTTCTTTCTCCGCAGCCCTCTGGCTCTCTGTCCTAGGCCTCATCTATGGTATCATGCAAATAATCATACCCAGAGAGCTTATGCAACAGGTAAATCCTCAGCTTGGTGAAGACGAGAGCAAGCTTGGATTCGGACAGCTGATGCCTTTGATTCTGCTTGTTCAGCCTCTTGGCGCCGTGACAGAACACATATGGCTACATAGCATGCACGATGATGAGCCGATGTACCGAGACCATGGCGGCAATGATCCCTACTCATATTCTCTCGGTGCCTATCGCGAAGGCCTTGAAGCCATAGGACCTTCACACACGCCACTTCTGCAATATATGGCTTCGTACAAGACGCCTCCACGAACCGAGCAAGCTGCACAGCGCATCGAGTTGAAAGCTTTCCTTTACAGCTCAAAGCTGTTCCATATGCTGGTCTGGCTCATCCACCTCGTCACTGCTGGAGTAAGTGTAGCTGTCTTTTATGTCGATTACTTCGCAATCGGCTATGCGACGAGTGGAAATTGGTATCTCATCACTATTGCCATTGTGGTATGGACAGGTGGCGCACCAATTCTGGTCCTGTGTCTCGCGCCTTGGAGTCGGCTCGGGAAATATTGGAAGCGCGATCGTGAGAGAAGGGAAAGCGTTACACAAAGATTCAGAACTAAAGGCCTAGCACTGGATACTCTCGGGCCTGTAACACAAGTCCAGGACCAGGATGCAAAGTCTTCACCAGGCACGGCGGAAAGAAGAGGGAGCGCAAACAGCTTTGCCGTGCGACAAAGATCTCCAGTGTCACCAACCGCCAACGGTAATGTATTCCCAATTTCTCGAAACTCCCGGTGAGAGATCAACTGAAGAGCATTCGGTCGCCCGCGGCGGGATAAATACGATCTGCGAATGAACGTCCGTCAAATATTCTTGGTTCTCACAATGATCTGACACAATTGTATGAGTGGAATTGCTTGGCATATTTTGGCGAGCTGAATGCTCCTTCGGCCTATTGTGGCCAAGCGCATTGGGGCTCGATATTCTTCTTTGAGGCGCATGTTTCGCCAAATTTCACGATCAATCTAAAAACATAGACGCGCAGGCTCCAGCTTTCGCAGTCTCGATGGCCACACCAGTCCCGGGTCTAATGATAGGTGCGCGATGCAAAAGGAGAGCCAGGCCTCAGAGTACATATATTTGCGATGGACTGTTGTCGAAGGCCTTCATCCAGTCAAGATCCTGTATCAACGATGTGTACCGACCTCGCCATCCAAATCTGAACAGCATTCCCGGATATGGCAAAGTGCAACGCAATCACCGATCCAAACAGTATTTGGACCTTCTGTCCGAACATCGGGGCTGCCTACCTGTTCGCGGTACTTTTTGGCCTGATCACCATCTCTCACATCATTCAAGCGATCGGATATCGTAAGCTGTACAGCCTAGTCATCATCATAAGTGCGATGCTTCAGACAGCGACATACATCCTTCGGGTTCTGAGCATACAGCACGTCACAAATGACCAGTTCTACACTTACTGGTTCGTTTTTATGATGTAAGTCTGTGCCTGCCTAACGTTACTTCACCTCACTGACTACTTTGCGTCAGGATCGCGCCGATCTTCACGAATGGGTACGCATACATGGTTCAAGGACGAATGGTGTACAATTTCACCGCTTCAGCACGAATATTCAGGATTCCTGCTTGGCGATTCGGTCTCATCTTCGTCCTGCTCGACATTGTTGCATTCCTGATCCAGGCCACCGGTGCAGTGATCGCCTCTGGTCAGAAGGAGACCAAATCGATCATGCTTGGACTTCACATCTACATGGGCGGCATCGCGGTTCAACAGATCTGCATATTCGTCTTCATGGCCATCGCCATACGATTCCATCTTCAGGTTCGAAGACAAGCTCAGAGCCAGCAACGTGCTAGAGCTCTCACACTGGTTTATGTGCAGTACGCCGTCATGCTGCTGATCACTGTTCGGATCATATTCCGCCTGATTGAGTATTCCGCTGGTATGGACTCGACGATTCCCAACCATGAAGCTTATCAATATGTTTTCGACTCGTCATTGATGATGGTCGCTCTTGTGCTCTACAATGTCTGGCATCCTGGCAGAACTATGCCTGGGAGAGAGGCGAGCCTTCCAAGCAGAAAGATGAGGAAGGCACTAAAGAAAGCAGGAACCAAGCAGCAGGGTCGAATGTACGATCTAATACCTTTGAACAGAAAATGGGAGTTCACTGACTCGCTCGATGGAGTGGAGGATCAAGTTAAAGGGCATCAGAGGCCTTCGGCTGCAACACAAGGGTTCGCAGCTTCGCCAAACCACTTTGTATAGTTCATAGCAGCCCATACCAGTCCGGGTGCCTAATAGCAAACGATCCGACATCCAATATTGATCCATATAATAATCCTAGAGCAAAATGTGTAAGCGGTGCAACATCCGACGAGGCCGCGTAAACCATCATCCGACGCATTCCCTCTGCCGAAGTCTTTTCCGATCCCCACTCCCGCCCCAGCCGCCCTCTGCTCGTCACTCCTATAAGCCAGCGACATCGCCGATATCGTTACAACCTCATTGCTAGGTGATATTTGTTGAGCTGTGTAGGACACTGGGGCTGTTTGGGGACGATTCTTGAATTTGCATTGGGATGAATTGAGCTGCAATTGGCATCATGGAGTTCGTACGACCCTTCGCATCGAGGCTTGCAGCGTCACAGCGGGTGCAGATCAGTTTGGTGAGAGCCTCGCGGACCCCATGGCAAGTGAAGCAAGCTGCATGCCGGAGTAGAAACTTCAGGTCAAGTGCTATAAGCCTGCGAGAAATCGAACAGAAAGCGCCTACAAAAGTTCGAGGGCAGTCGAAACTCTTCAACTCCGCAGATGAGGCAGTAGCAGACCTCAAATCTGGATCCACGCTTCTGAGTGCAGGTTTTGGATTATGTGGAACAGCAGAGACCATCATCGCTGCATTGGCCCGAAGAAAGGACTTGAACGATCTCACAGCCGTCTCCAACAATGCTGGAACAGCGATTGGTGGTGGTCTCTCACCTCTTATCCAATCTGGTCAAGTCAGCAAAGCGATATGCAGTTTTCTCGGAAATAACAAAGCTCTCGAAAAGAAGTATCTGAATGGCGAAATCTCTATCGAACTTACACCCCAAGGGACATTAGCGGAGAAGATTCGATGTGGTGGTGCTGGAATTCCAGCTTTCTTCACGCCTACTGGAGTTAACACGCACATTCAAACTGGTCAGATTCCTGCTAAGCTGAAAGGCGGAGAGGTTCTGGAAAACGGCAAGGCTCGTGAGACCAGGATCTTCGATGGACGAATCTACAACATGGAGACTGCTATCAAGGGCGACGTTGCGATCCTGCGAGCTCACAAGGTTGACAAGGCCGGCAATGTGCAATTCCGCTACACCACGAAATCTTTTGCACCACTCATGGCCAAAGCTGCTGCCATCTCTATTGTCGAAGCTGAGCACATTGTCGAGATTGGCGAGTTGAAGCCTGATGAGATTGATCTTCCAGGAATCTTTATTGATCGTATTGTCCAAGCTACAGAGGACAAGATCATTGAGGTCAAGACACTCAAGCAGGACACCGATATCGAAGCCGAAGGCCAGAAATCTGATGCACTTGCTCGAAGAAACCGCATCGCGAAGCGTGCCGCGAAAGAGCTCAAGCCAGGATTCTATGTCAACCTTGGTGTCGGCATGCCGACTTTGGCTCCTTCGTACTTGCCTCCAAACAGCAATGTGTGGATTCAATCCGAGAACGGTATCCTTGGTATGGGTCCATACCCAACTGAGGAGGAATTAGATGCCGATATTATCAATGCCGGAAAGGAAACCGTGACTCTCGTACCAGGTGCCAGCTGCTTCGATTCCAGCGAGTCTTTTGGTATGATCCGAGGCGGCCACGTTGATGTCAGTATGCTTGGTGCACTGCAAGTCGGCGCGAATGGAGATTTGGCCAACTACATGATTCCCGGCAAGGTATTCAAGGGTATGGGTGGAGCTATGGATCTAGTGTCGAACCCAGATGCAACAAAGATTGTTGTGCTCACTGACCATGTCGACAAGTACGGCACACCTAAGATCGTGGAGCACTGTACGCTGCCTTTGACTGGAGCGAAGGTTGTGAGCACCATCATAACTGATCTGGTAAGTGAACTCCTCGTCTGCACGTTTGATTCCTTACTGACTTCGTATAGTGTGTCTTTGAAGTCGACCGAAAGAAGGGAGGCTTGACACTCACCGAAACCGCGCCAGGCGTGGGAGTTGACGAGATCAAGCAAAAGACTGGCGCCAAGTTCGCAGTCAAGGAGCCTCTTGGCAAGATGGAGTAGATGCCGTTGACGAAGAGAAATGATATCATTTCTAGATAATTTCCGAAATTCTGTATAGATTTCTTCACAATTTGGCTTTCGGAGCTTTGTCAAAGCCAGGCGCAAATGTCGTCCCTTGACCTCCTCCAAGCGCATGTACAATACTATCGACTTGCTCAAGCAGCCAAAGACTTCCCTCATTGCTGGCAAGCCACTTTCCGCCAGGAATCTCTTCCTCCGATTCCGCGCTTCCGTCATCAAACGCTTTTCTTAGGCCAAACACATGGCTGACGACTTGTGGCCCTACACCACTCTGTGCTCGTAAACACGCCACGGCAATGATAGAAGTCAGCACACGACCAATGTCAGGTCGATTTGGATCCTTAGCCGTCGGTGGGTCTGAAAACAAGGCACCATATTCTCCATTGATGATGAATACAGGAAGGTCCGGATGGGATTGTGCTAATTTGGCAGTGAGCTTGTCTGAGAACGGATGATAGACGCTGTCCCAAAGGCTGTTCCCACGAGCGACTGTATCTTCGATGTTGTTCTTGTTGAGACCTCGACGTGCTTTGCGTTCCTTGAGAGCTGATTGTACGTCTGAAGGTAGACCGCCGTAGAAAGCTCCGAGACAATTGATCGTTCGTGGGACCTGTAAAAGTGAGTTTATGTCCTACATGAGTTCCTGACGATCTTTACTTACACCATTGAAACCAATACACTTCAGACCAACTTCACGCATTAATTCGGCAGCGTAAACATCGGCTTTCTTCGTTGATGAAGCCGTTGCTAACCGATAGAGCTCCAGTAATGAGTCTGGCGAGTTCATTGTGAATGTTGCTGCAGTCTATCCCGACATCAGTAACGTCTCTCATGTCCTGCTCGTGAGGCACGTACAGAAGCACAAAGCCATGCTGGCAAGCCGACCTTCTTGGTAGCGGCATCGGAGGCAATGCGTTCGTAGATGGAGATTACATTCTTTGGGGCCGGGATTGTATGTGGTTTAGCATGAGCTGCATTGATGAATTGCTTCAGAGGCTCTGAGAGCTTAGACATGACTGTTGTCTGGTTGATGTTGTGGTTCGTGGAAAGTATCTTGCTCGTCACGTCGATATGCACAATGCCGGCTAAACATTGAGAGCGGACCGCTCTTGCCGATGCCGACTGCCGAGATTTGGTTTTGGTGTTTTTTTCACATGAGTGCTCCTCGCTTGTCACTCAGCACACAGGCGAGCAGAATGTCCTTACACGATACTAATTTCAACCTGTGAAATCGCCTTCGACTCAGATTCATAACCTTTGACTCAGACTCATACACGCTCTCAATGCAGAGTTTCATCCCGCAAAGCGAACGGCCCTCCACCGCGAATGACTGGAGCTGCTTATGAAGAGATGGTCGAGCGAAGACAGTGGACAACAGCCGAGCATATGCAAATGGCACTGTGATCTCTCTCACACAATGAACTGCCTTGAGCTAAGTGCAAGTTTCAGCTCTTGGATGCGCTATAATCACCCTGATCAGAATGGTCAATCTTTCAATATCCACGGACTGCTCAGCTGGCTTGCTGGCTCTATTGCGTAGAGACTCTTGAGAAGTCCAGCTCGAGCGTAGCCAGCATCGCCACACGATGAACAGGAATTGCGAACAGAGCATTCACGAGCTTGATCAGCGTATGGTGCAAATGACATATTATGCGCTCACACTATGCTGGCTAGCAAGCCGTATCCTTCGCTGATGCAGCTACATGCCAAGTCGGGATTGCGGACTTTTCACAACCTCGTGGACAAAGTCATGTCTCGCGAAGAAATGTCTTCTTTCTCAGCGGCTTAGGTGGCATGACCAAATCACGGCCAAGACCTGAAAGCCAAGCGATGTCGAGCTAATGGAGTATCAAAAGATTCTGGATATGTGCCAATGGGCATCTCTGGGAGCTTCATGGTTTCTAAAATCCCTCAAAACGCTATGCGGGATTGAGGGAAGGCGACGTGTGCTGCGGTGCTCGCCCGGATTTGATGCAGTCTGCATTGCCGCGGCCGGCGATGGTCGTTGGCGGATTCGTTAAGGAGCTGGTACAACTGCAAACAGTCAAGGTCAAGTTGGCGACGAATTCCGCAAAACGCCCGTTTCGGCAACCAAGAATGAGGATGCTGCCACTTAATCTCAGCCGACTACTGGCTTGTGTACGAGACTTACGAGGGTCATTACTACCGTGGACGCCTGATTGCCAGCAAGGTAATCGCTCTGCCCTAGGACTTCAAAGGCCCAAATGGCTACCGGTACAGCGGTTCAAGAGTACCCTAGCATGTCCTGCCGCGCTTCACCGATGATTAAGACTATATAGTTCACCAGGTGAGGTTGCTGCAAAGGGGCACAAGCCACCCAAATTGCATGCCAACAAGGATTGCTGACTCGTTCAAATTTCTTGGCTACCAGTTACATCGCTTCCATGAAAAGCAGAGTTTCAACGGCACACCTTAATCACTTTTACCTCCACGCACAGGGTTTCCACCGCAGGCTCTTTCATGTCTGGCGCAAGAAGTATCCTGGCGGATCTACCGGATCACCGGCTATTGGCGAAGAAATCCAGCAACTGCACTCCTTGATGGCAATGCAGGAAATAGCACGATCTGGGGTCGACGGGCAATGCCAACTCGAAAATGTCCTTACCACGCGTCTTGAACAGGATGGATGCTTACCCTTTCTCGCAGCACTTCAGCAGCTGCGGTTTTGCCAACGCACGTTCCAAGGACTATCGCTGTACCAAGCACATGGAACCATTGTGTGGCTCTGGAAAAAGACCCGAGAACTTTGAAACTTGAAGAACACCACGTTCCCTCTCAGCCATGTCTTCCTTCTCTTTTGCTTTTGCGTCTCTACCGGCTGTGTACGGGTTCCACAATTCGAAGATCATCATGGCCACGATGTATCCTAAGCAGAACGACAGCACTCTCGAGAAGCTGGAATCGAAAGATGTCACTGAAAGAGAGGTCGACGCTGGCCGCAGCTCATCGAGTAACTCCGTACCCATTACCATATTCAACGAGAAGGAGCAACGGCGTATCATATGGCACATCGATCGCAGAGTTGTAGCTGTCTTAGGAGCCATGTACGCGGTCTCACTGATTGATCGATTCACCACCGGAGTCGCATTGATCACAGGCATGGGTGTCGATCTCGAATTGAAGGGTTCACGATACAACATGATCAACGCAATGTTCTTCGTGCCATACGTACTCTTCCAGCTACCAGCAACAGTGCTATTACGAAAAATCGGAGCACGCTACTTCCTCAGCATAACAACATTCCTGTGGGGCGCCACGACGATATGTTGCGGATTCGTGAGCTCTTGGACAGACTTGATGGCTTTGAGGATGTGTCTCGGACTCTGGGAGGCTGGATTCTTTCCATCCTGTCTCTATCTACTGAGCAGCTGGTACCCACGATATGATCTGCAGAAGCGCAACGCGGGTTTCTTCCTGCTCGGACTCGTGCCTTCTGCTTTCTGCGGCATTATGGCCTATGGTATCTCGCATATGGGCGGTCTCGGGAGCGGACCAGAGTGGTGGGGCAAGCACAACATTGAGATGAGTCCTGCTGGTATACCCATCGGTATCAGCTATGGTGGTGGTATCGCGGGTTGGAGATGGATTTTCATCATCTTTGGTGCAATTACCTGCGCCATTGCCATCTGGGGTTACTTCTGGTCGTGGATTTCCCTGAGAAGCTCCTTGTGGATGGATCTATGGGGTGCTATGTTAAATTTCTCACCAAGGAGGAAGCATCTTGGGTTGTTGATCGCATCGAAAAGGATCGGAACGATGTTATGCCTACTCAGTAAGTCAAGCCCACTTCTGCTCGAATATCCTGTTAAATTGACATTTCATAGATTCAACATCCTGGAGTACATCAAGTACGCTGGCGACCTCAAGGTCTGGGGCTTCGCACTCATGTATGGATTGGTCGGTCTCATAGGCTACGGCATCGGCTTTGCGCTTCCAATGCTATTAATGGACACCATGGGCTTCAGTGTCGCAAAAGCGCAATGCTTGGTACGGTGCATAGAAACCCATACTTGGTTACGAGCTGACCCTTCTCCAGTCGACACCTCCATATCTGTTGGCTGCAATTGTTACCTGGTTCGTGGCTGTCTACTCCGACAAGTGGCGACTCAGATCTCCATTCATACTTGCCTGCTTAGTTCTGGTCTTCATTGGTAAGCACCCTTTCGTACATTCAGCCACGGTCTCGCTGACCCGTTCAGGCCTATGCCTTATCGGCTTCGCCTCAAACCATGGTGCGCAGTATTTCGGAGTGTTCTTCGCCGCTCTTCCGCAATGCGCTATGGTCCCAGCGCTGCTCACATGGCAAGCAAACAACATTCGAGGACAATGGAAGCGCGCACTCGTGTCAGCTTTCTCAGTAGGAGCAGGAGCTGCAGGCGGGTTAGGCGGCAGCTTCATCTTCAAAACAGAAGATAAGCCGCACTTCTACCCTGGTATTGCGACTTGTCTTGCAGCGACTTTTGCATGTATTGTGGTAGTGCTGCTGTTGTTGCTGAAGTTCATCAGGGCGAACAAGAGAGCAGCGGCTGGAGGGAAGCCCATCGAGGGTCTCGAGGGCTTCAGGTACACGCTTTGAAGCCAGCGCTGCCACTTCATTTCATTCAGTAGACGGCACGATACAGAATCTAATGCGACAGAAGTAATATTCCTTACGCATCTCAGCACTGGCTGGTTCATGCTGCACGCTATCACCTATGGCTCCTGGACTCGGTGCCTTCCCATGAGTCTCTGTCCAGCATTTTCTCGATAGACCACAGCTGAAGAGCTCGCAGGGACAGCAGGGCGTCGATCCAGGTCTTTCCGGTCATCATGCAACGGGAAAGAGCTCCAATCATTCCTCCAATCGCTTCCGAGACTTTTGTTTGGCCAAATCTTCCTGAAGACCTGCATCTCAGATGAGTACTCAATCTTTGCATCACTCTTGGATCGGCTCTCGTCTTCCTGCCATGTCTTCTCAATCACCAATTCATCGCTGTCATCTCGAACGCTTTTACGAGCTACCCAATCCGAGCAGAAATGGGTGAAGATGCGGTCTGCAACTGGCGATGCTACCGTTCCGAGAGGTGTATCATTGCGTTGACTCCGAACCTCGAGCTTTTCTAGTGGGTGGTCTTTCCGAGATGAAGTGATAGCGTTCCAGATCGATTCAACTAAAGCAGCATCTATAGCTGTATTGATGAACGCATCGCGGATGTAACCGTATTCGATGGAAGTGGCGCGACCTACTTCTATCCTTTGGCTATGGAAATCGTCAAAGACATCGTCGAACCCAAGGGTCCCGTCAGATCCAATGTCGGAACGGAGAGGCCGCAACGTCAGACATGCAAAATGCAATTTTTTCAAAGTGGCCAACGCCCGATAAATTCTGATCTCCTCGAAACCCGGTCTGTAATCTCGCTGGATCGTGCAGACAAGATGTTCCAGCTGTGGACATCTCCCTACCAAATCTTCCATCTGTGAAGGCTTCAACGCTCTCACGCGGTCTCTTCTCGACCTCGGCATTCTGGACCAGAGTGTCAGCGAGGTCAAATTGGGACCATGATGTGCAAGAGAATTGTATAGAGTATCATAGCTGAAACGTCCTCGGAGATCAAGCTTTTTGAGAGTGGGAAGGCTCTGGAAGAAGTAGCCGGCGGCGAAGGCGTATTCCCAGTCAGTCCCAAGATCGCCGGCAGCGCTCTCGTCGAGAAGAATGGTGAGATCGTTCAAGGACGGGAACTTAACGAGGCCAGACATTCGCTCAAGAATGCGGCTAGTCATGATTCTCAGGATTTCGATCTTCCGCGCATCAAGCTTGATCTTGCTTTCATGCAAAATCTCTAAATCGTCATCGCGCATTTGATCTCCCTCTAGTTTGAGGTACTCCAGTGTGATAGATTTCTGAGCCTCGAGCTGATGCCTCGAAGCATATTGTCTCGCCACTTCCAATTCTGGTTTGCTGAGCTCAGCATCATAGCTTAATGGTTTTGATTGACGATACAGGGACAGTCGCTTGAGTCGAGGCAATTGAGTAAGCATTTTCATGAATGTGTCCATTCTTTCGTCAAGCACGTTTCTCTGATTGACCCAGCAGTGAATAGCACTCATGCCTACCAAATAAGGCGATGTGAGTTCAGCCATCTGCAAAGGGAAGATTCCAGCTGATGGTAGCTGACATGGCGTCCAGTTCCAATTGCGAATGTTGAGCTTGAGGCGCGGCTCACGAGCACGCAAAATGTCCATGATGCAAGTAGGTATTGTGGGATAATTCGCATTCCAGATGATGAGTTCCAGGCCGATGAGCTTCTCTATTAGATCTGCCATTGGACGAAAGAACTTATCCAGCTCTGCTGAAGACAACTTTCTGGGCTGGACAGCATGAATCTCCAGCCTGCGGACTTGGCCGAGGGACTGACGCTGCTGCAAGACTTGGCTTACTCGTGCAACACTCCATTTTTCTTTCCCGTTGTTGTCGAGACTAATCCTGATGTCGGTAAAGATAAATTCGGATGTCGCTGCAGAGCACTTTTTGCTGACCAGGGCAAATTTGACCAGAGATGGCCGATGTTCTCTACTTAGCACTTGCGCAATGCTGGAGACCAGTTCAAGAGGGAGAGCGCCAAGGTTGGCCATTGTTGTGTACGGACTGCAAAGGTGCGAAGATGGAATCAGTCTTCAAGACCAAAGCCAAGCTGAAAGCGGCGATGACTGTGTAGAGCATCTCATCCTTCGGTCAATGCAGTGCTGCCTTAGGCAATGGTCTGGCCAGAACCTTCGCAGTCGTGATCACGCACGAAATAAAGTCTTTCCCAGAATCACAGGTATTTCTTTGCTGCAGCTTGCACTCTGCTGCGAAATACCGGACTGGTGACTGGCTGATTCACGGCATAGAATGGATTCATGATGCACTTCATCCAGGCCTCGTAGATCTGTGAAGAGTAAGTACATGGAATATCATTCAGAATCGACGAGAGCACACCTCAGACATAAATTGCCTCACAGCTTCCTCGGTCTGCTGACTGGAAGGGTTGCTGGCAATCAACGTGCTCTGCCTTGCGGTGTTTGGTCTCGAAGGAGGAGAAGTCTGGTAGCTTGAATAAGGAGTTGAGCTTGGATCGGGATTCATCAGAAGCATGAATTTGATATTTCCGCCGGTCAGAAAGCAGTGAATGTGGTTGTTTTGAAATGTGTCCACTTTTTTGAGGTATCTGAAGTTGCATTAGATACACTATTCGAAGCAAGTCGCAGATGTTCGAGCGGCGTACAAGTCCTTTGAGCTCCACTGTGCCTCTTCAACCAAATCTATGGCGGCGTGAACGATGAACTGATTCATGTGCTTTGCTTCCTCGCGGAAACGAGCAATGCCATCGCCGCCGACCTTTGATGTGCCAAATTCAATTTCGAACAGTGGGTTATCGCGCGTGCCGATAATTGTGAAATAGTAAGACATCTTGGACAGACAATGGCAACGGTTGACAGCAGTGTCGGGTGAGATGTGCTCAATGCATTGCTGATGATGAGGTGTTCGTTGGAACACAGATACGGACGCGACTCCCTCACTTGGAGGCTGTCCTAGGCTTGGCATCCCCGAGCGCTCCGCTGCTTAAGTACTCCCTCAATGCCATCTCGACATCTACTTTGCACACTCCATCTCAACAATGTTTGGCGCCTTCAGACCTACGGCGCCCTTGTCTGGCGGCCTTCTATGGTATGCCAATAGCCAGGCAAATGCCATTAGATCTGGTGCTGACTCCTCTCAGGAAAATCCCATGGCGAATCTCGCGGCATCAGAAAGCACGACACCGACAGCGATTACGCCGCGTAGATAACATTGTATCAGTGCTCGATAATGCGCTACAAAGGCAGGCTGGAATGAGCGCATTGCAGGCACAACAATCAATACGAACACAACAACCCGCACACGCGCCTCACAACGAAGATGCGGAAGGCCAAGCAACACCCGAAGAACTTTCACATACAGCGGAAGGACTGCGGATGCTAGCGCGAGACACAAACAAAGATGTAGCGGAACGACGACATGGCAAGGGCGCAAAGCAGGGGGACTACGTGCCTGAGCAGAATCCCGTGGGCATAGAGGTGCCTGGGAAGAGGCTGCTGAGAGATGTGGCAGCGGAACATGGTACCATCAAGCTCATTGAGCGATGGAAGGCTGAGATGCCTACAGAGGGAGAGATGCTGGCCAAAGACAAGTACACGATGTTTGACAAGAAGGTGCGAGGATACAGGAAAGGAGTGCACAAACTTCCAAAATGGACGAGAGTCAGCCAAAGGCTCAACCCGCCTGGTTTCTAGACAGATGGCATCACTTCGAACAGGCGTTGCTGTTTCCTACATTTTGGGTCTGTCCACACAGCGTGACCATTGTGTCATCGAGTCGAGAACAGGACAAGCTCAAGTGAGAAGACGGGCAAGTGAGAAGACGCTGCTTGATACAAGTACGCAGTACTCTTGGCAACGACCAAGCGACACAGCTTCTATTCCACATGCGTGGCTTCTACTGCGGACTGCCGTCATTTATGCGGTGTAACCCACGCGAAGTCCAAGAAGCGTGAAACAATGGAAAGGCGATCTACTGCCATGATCCTCATTTCAGCGGCAAGAACACGAACAACACGAGCAAGCGAAGGCAACCGGCCTTCAAACCTGGTGAAACTGCGGCTCTGCTCGCGAAGCTGCATGGGGAGGCTACCGTGTTTCGGCTATTAGAGGATCAATGAATGCACAATGCACAACCGAAACGCATGTGAAAGACCCAGGGTCGAACAACCGAATTCAAGCATCAAGCTCGACGACAACCCACGCTTCACGTATCATACCTTTGCCGAGCCCAGAACTTGCGACCATGGTACGGTCTCCAGCCTCACTGAGTCGTCAGCCGCAAATGCACAATCATCCACCTTCAAACTTGGACGAAGTGCACGGCCCGAAGTTGTAGCGAGGTAGAAGAAACAACCACATCCTTTGTATACTGCATTGCATCCTTCAGCCAGCCAGAATTTCCATGTCGTAGCTCAAAGTCGGTGTGATGATGACAGCTCTTGTCCACCAATCACAATCCATTCGGAGGATTGCTCTGTTGTCTCGGCTGCAGCTCTCCAAAGCCGAGCTACAACATGTATATCAGCTCGATCAGATACCAGAAGCTCTATGCGGTCGATGATCAAAAGCGGGGCTATACCGACCTCAAGGTTCGATGTGGGATGCATACATTTTAGGTTCTAGGTTCTGTCCGTGGTCCTTCCTCGTGAGCATATACAGCAGATCCATGATTTCGTTGCAGACCGCAAGTATGATATAATAGCTAGTCGTGAAGTATACCATTGTCATCGGAAAAATTAGGGAGAGTGACATCGAGTGAGGCTGGAAGAATTCAAGTCATCTGACAATCTTGCAGATATGCAAGCAAATTCTGGTTCAACCTATGATTACTTGCCGCGGTTGCAAGCGAGGTTCGAGTTCTGCAAAAGACAAGTCTGTTGGTAACAAGTAAGAAATTCGATATGCCCATCCCATTCATCCATCGCGTCAATCAAATTGGTATCCTTAATGCATCAATGCCCAGTCCGTGTCCGTGCCGAATGCAACCAAGCCACACGCAGAAATCTCAATTCGCCTGTGAAAGCTGCAGCGTTCTGTTCCATCGCATATGCCCAAAACCCATTCTTCGTCATGTGCTCGCATTCCCATTCGAAGAACCAAAGAAATGAAACTCCCATCGCAATGCATATGCATATGCAAATGCCAATGCATCTGTCCTATCCTGTGCGAAGTGCGTGCTGTAGTGCAATCTGATTGGGAAAACATGGCTGGTAAGTGATGTGCCAGCGACTCGTCATATGCAGAATCTCATCGCCGACGTCCACGTTGCTGCTGTTGCTGATCGTCGGCTCTGCGCTCCTGCACATTCGCGAGTTCGGCTTTGCGTTCCGCTTCTGCGTCTTCGCCCACGTCGTAGATGTGCCAGCTTGGTCTTCTCCAGACATGGGTTCTTCCTGACATGGTTCGATTGAAGCGCATGCCAGGTCGCTCCATTTTTCGAGCTTGACGTCGTCGCTCACGCGCACGTTCGACCAAGAAAGCCACTGGTAGCTCGTCATCGTCCGAGTCTGTGATTTCGTCATCGTCGTCCTCGTCAGTTTCTTCCTCTGGAGGCGTGACTTCCAGTCTGAGGTAGTTCGGTATTGATGGACGACGGGCATTCTGCCCACAGTAGGCTTCAATATCGAAATCGTCTCTGAGATTCGGTGAGTTGTCCGGAGTGAGCTGTGGAACGTCTTCTATCAAAGGCGCCCAATTCCGGCCGCGTGTTGGATCCGAGTCGGCGCGGTTGCGCTGCACAGCACGTTGTAGAGCATGCTTTTGGCTAGACAGCAACGAATCCCATCGATCAGGAATCTGTTCGTTTCGTCGCTGAGCTTGCCGTCTCTCGTCCTGAAAGAGGGAAAAGTCGGTGATTCCAGCATCCCATTCTACCTCCTCAGCATCGTCGTCCGAGTCGTCGGCCCAGTCGTCACACTCGTACATCGAAACAGGTGACAAGAAGTGTGCGGCTGGGTCTCGATTGATTTCATCCTCGAATGGATCGTGATATGGCTTCTTCTGAATGCGAGGCATGGTGGCGGCGGGTGCTGATTGAGATATATGTGCTTTCTGTTGATCAGCCGCAAGGCGCACGGTTGTTGGTGGCCACGTTAGACTGCGTGGTGTTGGGTCCAAGTCCGGAGTTGGCTTCCTAGACACGGATGGCGACGGCATGTTTAAAGACAGAATCCGGATGCGAGTAGAGATGTGGTTGGAGGGCACACGAGTAATGGCTCCTTTAGACGTGGGATAAGGCAGCCGGCTCCGCGCGATGTTCAGAATTCTGCCGCTGTTGCAGCGAAGAAAGTGCCGCAGAAAGAACCAAGGCTCCAATGGAGGTGCAGTAGCGCGATCGATCAGTTACACGTAGGCTCAATGCACTGCGTGATCCGGCCCAAGGGCCGGTCAATGCTGCAGATGCAGAAGAGCAACTGGGGTGAATGTGGTCTTTAAACTTTGAAGCTCAAGGAGAGTCGAAGCGACAATTGAAGCGAGCGTTGCAGCCAGCGTGGGGTCCAAGGGTCCAGGTAGAAAGCACGCTGCTGGCAGGCCAACAAAGCAAAAGCTGGATAATCTGGTTACGAACGAACGACTGGGATCTACGTCGTATACAAGTAGTCCGGGGATCAGACAAGTCAAGAAAGGGCGGAGACTTGATGACTGAAAAGCGTCGTCTCCCTTTGGCAGTGTGGCTGCGTAGATGGAGTCACCTGGCTGCGGCCGTCAAGATCAGTCATCGCGTGTTTGAGACATCTTGCGGTCCTGTGAAGGCATCAGTACAGCCAAAGTGCCTTCTCAGAATATGAGAGGCAGGCAAATCAAAAGCTTAACATTCCGCTGACGCGGGATGTCGACAACTGATGGCCTTGACTAAAGCATCCTTCGCATGAGGCATTACAAAATCAGCGCTGCAGCGCGAACGGCTGCAGGTACATTGGTCACGTCGACTCCAGCGTACATTGCGCGCACCGCGGTTGGCGCGATGCTAGGGTGCTCGTCCTTTGAGAGAGCTGTAAAGCTATAGCTGTCGTGGTTGATGCAGGCCAAAGCTTGTCGTGCTGTGGCGATGGAGTGATTGAAGTGGTGTGGACGAAAAGGTCACGTCGCGATTCTCACAAAGCTTTCCACGCGTTCTGAGAAGGCAGCGTTCATAGTTCTTGCCGCGGACGCGGCCCTCGCCTGCCAACCTTCTCCAAATTCTACGATCCGCAGACAAGGATTGTGGAACATGTGGCAGTTCCAGTACGACCGGTTCTCTCAAACACCGCTCTTTGTCGGACCAAGGACATGACGGGATTGACATATCCAGATAATCTCTTCTACCTTTGGTGTTTCCGGTCAAAGTGGAAAATCAGGCAGTAAGGCATATAGATCTTCCTACCTAAATCTCAATCTATAGTATTTAATATATAGAATTAAATATAACTATAATATACTAAATATATATAATTAAGACTATAGTCGTTATTATAACTATATTAACTATATCTACGCTATTTTATACTACTAAAAATATACGCCGCTAGAGTTACGCGAGCCTACTAGAGCTAAGCTAGTTTAGTAGATATAGGAACTCGAAACTCGTATCTCTATTCTCGAGTCTATATATAAAGAACTATATAACTAGAAGAGCTCTATTAATACTCTATATAGTTAAATCTATAGCTTTATATCTAATTAAGAGATAAGAAATAATAGACGTATAGATACCGACCTTATAGAGCGAGAGAGGGTAGAATAGAAAGTAGAGTATAGATAGTAATAGCGAGAATAGGAGGCCTATAAAGAAGTATAAGTATCTTACTTAACTAGAAAGAGGCGCTACTAGAGTCTATATAAGGCTAGATATAAGATTAAGGATATAAAGAATTATCTAGATAGTAGCTATAGAGCGGTCTACCGTACTATTAATAGTATATAGACTAATCTAGATATTAATAAAAGCTATAAAGTCTCTCTTCCTAAGAGCCTTCTATAATATCTAAAGCTACTTAATCCTATCTAACCTACGCCTTATAGAGGGCTTCTACTATATACTAAACTAGGCTTTAAATTAGCCTTAATTATACGGTATATAGTTATTAATAAGTACTCGAAGTTAGATTAAGTATTAGTAGCGAATAGAGATATATAAAATACTATAGATAAGAGCGAGATAAGTAGTAAGAAGATACTTATAAGTAAGAAGCGCTTTAGTAATAGATAGTAACGAGCGCTCTTATAGCCTCGATCTACTAACTAATAACTAGCCTAGATTAACGATATATACTATCTCTTAATAGCGTAGATCTATAATATATTATAGTAGTAATAGTACTATATTTAGGACGATATTACGCGCCTATAGAAACCGATCGTATAGTTAAGAAGCTTACGGCGTCTAATACTTAATCTAGCCGATTATCTAAGCCGTCTCTTATAGTATTAATCGCTTAAGAGATATCTATTAAAGAAGGCTATATTAATCTATATTAACGAGACTAAATAAGACTTTAGAAATAGTACTCTATAGTATTATTCTATAGTCTTAGATACCTCTTTATACTATTAATATACTAAGGAAGTGTTCTCGATTATATAGTAGATAGCCGCCTATAGTAAAGATACTCTATATAACGACCCTCTACTACGATCCTTCTACGTTTAGTAACTAGAAATAGACGACTTAAAGTCGTAGCTAAACGCTTATAATAAGGAGGTAAATAAGAAGCTTAAAGAGTCTATAAGATATTAGCGTAATAGATATAGTATTAAGAGTATACGAGAATATAGAGTCTTCGAAGAGCGATAATAGTAGCGAGATTATATTAACTATTAGTATATCGCTAGTAGATAGAAGCGACTCGTATAGAAGATTAAATCTAAGTAGGTCTATCTAAACGTAGAAGTATTTACTCGAGCTAACGACTATAGTAGTATAGACTATCTCTACTATACTATTAAGATCTATATAAAGCGCCTATTTCTATACTATTTTAAGCTTAAGAAACGCTATCTAGGAAGGCCTATCTATATTACTAAGGGACGGTACTAAGTAATACTATAAAGTAAGATACTTTCTAAAGGCCTATATTAAATAATATAATATCTAGTTTATAGAGTAGCCTACTAACTTACTAGATCTATATCCTATTAAGTCTCTTTATTACTACGAGAATAGACTTCTATAGAAGGATAGTATTATCTAGTCGCTTATAAAGAAGAATAAGATAACTATAGTATAGGTAGAGGCCGCTATATAGGAGTTATAGTAATAAGATAAGTATAAGAGTAGGTTATAATATATAGGCTAAACTATTCTAAGTATAAGATACTCGAATCGATAAGGAAGGGAAGTGAGAGAGTACGAAGGAGCTATAAAAGCTAGAGTAGCCTAGAGTAGGCTAAGCCGGGCCCTCCTAAGGCTTAGTACGGCTAATATATAGTATACTATATATAGGTCCTTATAACTATCCCCCTTCTAGGGATCGTTATTCTTAAGATACTAAATTTATATATACCCTTACTCTCTAGGTTTTCTATATATAGTTTAGGCTACTATATTTTTTAGTATAGCGTAGATTTAAGTACTAATCGCGGAAGTAAGGGATACGAGTAGTTCTTCCGCTAATCTAAATTCCTTTCTATAACCTTAATAAATAAGATAAGCTAGAAATACTATTTTTAGTAGTATAGGTAGAGATACCTATACTAGCCTAGTTTAGACTAGTATATACTAACTTAGCGTAGTAAGTCCTCTCCGCCGCTATCGTACGCTTCTCTTAGCCTATCTAGACTATTTTAGCCTATTCCGCGCTAATCTATACTATAGCGACTAAGTAGCGTAAGGAATAGGCTAACGCTAGCGTCTATAATAGTAATCTATATATTAACTACGTCGCTCCGGCTAATATTACTATAGTTAAGTAGCTCTAGGTATAGCTCCGCCCTAAAATATCCTATTTTAGCCTATTCTAATCTATTTAGAACTTCTATAAGATAGCGAACCCTAGAGCGATAAGTATAAAGACGTCGATAGCTCTAGGTTCTATATAAAGTACTATATCTACTATCTCTATACTAGGCGAGTACTATAAGGTAGATATACTATCTTAGTCTATTTAGGCTATTCTAATCTATTTTAGTTCCCTAAGTCCTATTAAGGCTATATCGACGCTTTAATACTACTCGCCGCACTACTATCGCTCTAAATATAGACGGTATCTTTAAGCTATATAAGAGGCTACTACGGAGCTCTACGATATAATTAGATAGTATATATACTACCTAGCTTAGCCTATTCTAGTCTCTATAATATATTTCTAGCGATAAGCCTTCTTTACTAGTAAGGATAGCCTATACTTATATATAGGGCCTCTACGCCTCTAAGACTAGCCTACTTATAGCTAAGCGTATCCGTAACGACTATAGCTTTAAGGTATATAAGCCTATTTTAGGCTTAGTTTAGCCTAGCAACCCTATTATAGCGTAAGGTAGACGATAATAAAGGAGAGTACTCCTCTAACTCTAGCTAGATCGAGTAGAAAGAAGCGCCTAATACCTACTTCTAGTATAGTAGATAGTACTAGAGTACTACTATCCTCTATAAGTAAGCTTAGTCTATCTTTACCTAGTTTAGCCTATTCTAATCTATTCTAGCGTATTAAGCCCTTAGTACCGCCCTCTATACTATTAAGACTACCGTTATAGTCTAGACTAGGGCTACTATCTTTTCTCGCGCCCTCTCTAGTCTATTAGACGATTATTTAGTCTCTTCTAATAAGATTACGCTAAGGAGGACTAGTTTAGTTTTATTTATATATATATAGGCTCTATAGGGCTATTCTAGCCTATTTTAGCCCTCTTCTTAGCCTCTTTAGTATAGTATTTAGGAAGATATCCTAGTTAATAGTATATAAATATATCTAATAAGACTTCTAATCCCTTTTCTAAGTTAAAGGATATCTCTATCTATCTACCTATACTAGCCTATTTAGGGCTATCTTAGCCTATTAAT
>JABCIY010000190.1:0-12908 GCA_014298035.1 Pseudocercospora fuligena
CCACATCCTTTGTATACTGCATTGCATCCTTCAGCCAGCCAGAATTTCCATGTCGTAGCTCAAAGTCGGGTGATGATGACAGCTCTTGTCCACCAATCACAATCCATTCGGAGGATTGCTCTGTTGTCTCGGCTGCAGCTCTCCAAAGCCGAGCTACAAATGTATATCAGCTCGATCAGATACCAGAAGCTCTATGCGGTCGATGATCAAAAGCGGGGCTATACCGACCTCAAGGTTCGATGTGGGGATGCATACATTTTAGGTTCTAGGTTCTGTCCGTGTCCTTCCTCGTGAGCATATACAGCAGATCCATGATTTCGTTGCAGACCGCAAGTATGATATAATAGCTAGTCGTGAAGTATACCATTGTCATCGGAAAAATTAGGGAGAGTGACATCGAGTGAGGCTGGAAGAATTCAAGTCATCTGACAATCTTGCAGATATGCAAGCAAATTCTGGTTCAACCTATGATTACTTGCCGCGGTTGCAAAGGTTCGAGTTCTGCAAAAGACAAGTCTGTTGGTAACAAGTAAGAAATTCGATATGCCCATCCCATTCATCCATCGCGTCAATCAAATTGGTATCCTTAATGCATCAATGCCCAGTCCGTGTCCGTGCCGAATGCAACCAAGCCACACGCAGAAATCTCAATTCGCCTGTGAAAGCTGCAGCGTTCTGTTCCATCGCATATGCCCAAAACCCATTCTTCGTCATGTGCTCGCATTCCCATTCGAAGAACCAAAGAAATGAAACTCCCATCGCAATGCATATGCATATGCAAATGCCAATGCATCTGTCCTATCCTGTGCGAAGTGCGTGCTGTAGTGCAATCTGATTGGGAAAACATGGCTGGTAAGTGATGTGCCAGCGACTCGTCATATGCAGAATCTCATCGCCGACGTCCACGTTGCTGCTGTTGCTGATCGTCGGCTCTGCGCTCCTGCACATTCGCGAGTTCGGCTTTGCGTTCCGCTTCTGCGTCTTCGCCCACGTCGTAGATGTGCCAGCTTGGTCTTCTCCAGACATGGGTTCTTCCTGACATGGTTCGATTGAAGCGCATGCCAGGTCGCTCCATTTTTCGAGCTTGACGTCGTCGCTCACGCGCACGTTCGACCAAGAAAGCCACTGGTAGCTCGTCATCGTCCGAGTCTGTGATTTCGTCATCGTCGTCCTCGTCAGTTTCTTCCTCTGGAGGCGTGACTTCCAGTCTGAGGTAGTTCGGTATTGATGGACGACGGGCATTCTGCCCACAGTAGGCTTCAATATCGAAATCGTCTCTGAGATTCGGTGAGTTGTCCGGAGTGAGCTGTGGAACGTCTTCTATCAAAGGCGCCCAATTCCGGCCGCGTGTTGGATCCGAGTCGGCGCGGTTGCGCTGCACAGCACGTTGTAGAGCATGCTTTTGGCTAGACAGCAACGAATCCCATCGATCAGGAATCTGTTCGTTTCGTCGCTGAGCTTGCCGTCTCTCGTCCTGAAAGAGGGAAAAGTCGGTGATTCCAGCATCCCATTCTACCTCCTCAGCATCGTCGTCCGAGTCGTCGGCCCAGTCGTCACACTCGTACATCGAAACAGGTGACAAGAAGTGTGCGGCTGGGTCTCGATTGATTTCATCCTCGAATGGATCGTGATATGGCTTCTTCTGAATGCGAGGCATGGTGGCGGCGGGTGCTGATTGAGATATATGTGCTTTCTGTTGATCAGCCGCAAGGCGCACGGTTGTTGGTGGCCACGTTAGACTGCGTGGTGTTGGGTCCAAGTCCGGAGTTGGCTTCCTAGACACGGATGGCGACGGCATGTTTAAAGACAGAATCCGGATGCGAGTAGAGATGTGGTTGGAGGGCACACGAGTAATGGCTCCTTTAGACGTGGGATAAGGCAGCCGGCTCCGCGCGATGTTCAGAATTCTGCCGCTGTTGCAGCGAAGAAAGTGCCGCAGAAAGAACCAAGGCTCCAATGGAGGTGCAGTAGCGCGATCGATCAGTTACACGTAGGCTCAATGCACTGCGTGATCCGGCCCAAGGGCCGGTCAATGCTGCAGATGCAGAAGAGCAACTGGGGTGAATGTGGTCTTTAAACTTTGAAGCTCAAGGAGAGTCGAAGCGACAATTGAAGCGAGCGTTGCAGCCAGCGTGGGGTCCAAGGGTCCAGGTAGAAAGCACGCTGCTGGCAGGCCAACAAAGCAAAAGCTGGATAATCTGGTTACGAACGAACGACTGGGATCTACGTCGTATACAAGTAGTCCGGGATCAGACAAGTCAAGAAAGGGCGGAGACTTGATGACTGAAAAGCGTCGTCTCCCTTTGGCAGTGTGGCTGCGTAGATGGAGTCACCTGGCTGCGGCCGTCAAGATCAGTCATCGCGTGTTTGAGACATCTTGCGGTCCTGTGAAGGCATCAGTACAGCCAAAGTGCCTTCTCAGAATATGAGAGGCAGGCAAATCAAAAGCTTAACATTCCGCTGACGCGGGATGTCGACAACTGATGGCCTTGACTAAAGCATCCTTCGCATGAGGCATTACAAAATCAGCGCTGCAGCGCGAACGGCTGCAGGTACATTGGTCACGTCGACTCCAGCGTACATTGCGCGCACCGCGGTTGGCGCGATGCTAGGGTGCTCGTCCTTTGAGAGAGCTGTAAAGCTATAGCTGTCGTGGTTGATGCAGGCCAAAGCTTGTCGTGCTGTGGCGATGGAGTGATTGAAGTGGTGTGGACGAAAAGGTCACGTCGCGATTCTCACAAAGCTTTCCACGCGTTCTGAGAAGGCAGCGTTCATAGTTCTTGCCGCGGACGCGGCCCTCGCCTGCCAACCTTCTCCAAATTCTACGATCCGCAGACAAGGATTGTGGAACATGTGGCAGTTCCAGTACGACCGGTTCTCTCAAACACCGCTCTTTGTCGGACCAAGGACATGACGGGATTGACATATCCAGATAATCTCTTCTACCTTTGGTGTTTCCGGTCAAAGTGGAAAATCAGGCAGTAAGGCATATAGATCTTCCTACCTAAATCTCAATCTATAGTATTTAATATATAGAATTAAATATAACTATAATATACTAAATATATATAATTAAGACTATAGTCGTTATTATAACTATATTAACTATATCTACGCTATTTTATACTACTAAAAATATACGCCGCTAGAGTTACGCGAGCCTACTAGAGCTAAGCTAGTTTAGTAGATATAGGAACTCGAAACTCGTATCTCTATTCTCGAGTCTATATATAAAGAACTATATAACTAGAAGAGCTCTATTAATACTCTATATAGTTAAATCTATAGCTTTATATCTAATTAAGAGATAAGAAATAATAGACGTATAGATACCGACCTTATAGAGCGAGAGAGGGTAGAATAGAAAGTAGAGTATAGATAGTAATAGCGAGAATAGGAGGCCTATAAAGAAGTATAAGTATCTTACTTAACTAGAAAGAGGCGCTACCTAGAGTCTATATAAGGCTAGATATAAGATTAAGGATATAAAGAATTATCTAGATAGTAGCTATAGAGCGGTCTACCGTACTATTAATAGTATATAGACTAATCTAGATATTAATAAAAGCTATAAAGTCTCTCTTCCTAAGAGCCTTCTATAATATCTAAAGCTACTTAATCCTATCTAACCTACGCCTTATAGAGGGCTTCTACTATATACTAAACTAGGCTTTAAATTAGCCTTAATTATACGGTATATAGTTATTAATAAGTACTCGAAGTTAGATTAAGTATTAGTAGCGAATAGAGATATATAAAATACTATAGATAAGAGCGAGATAAGTAGTAAGAAGATACTTATAAGTAAGAAGCGCTTTAGTAATAGATAGTAACGAGCGCTCTTATAGCCTCGATCTACTAACTAATAACTAGCCTAGATTAACGATATATACTATCTCTTAATAGCGTAGATCTATAATATATTATAGTAGTAATAGTACTATATTTAGGACGATATTACGCGCCTATAGAAACCGATCGTATAGTTAAGAAGCTTACGGCGTCTAATACTTAATCTAGCCGATTATCTAAGCCGTCTCTTATAGTATTAATCGCTTAAGAGATATCTATTAAAGAAGGCTATATTAATCTATATTAACGAGACTAAATAAGACTTTAGAAATAGTACTCTATAGTATTATTCTATAGTCTTAGATACCTCTTTATACTATTAATATACTAAGGAAGTGTTCTCGATTATATAGTAGATAGCCGCCTATAGTAAAGATACTCTATATAACGACCCTCTACTACGATCCTTCTACGTTTAGTAACTAGAAATAGACGACTTAAAGTCGTAGCTAAACGCTTATAATAAGGAGGTAAATAAGAAGCTTAAAGAGTCTATAAGATATTAGCGTAATAGATATAGTATTAAGAGTATACGAGAATATAGAGTCTTCGAAGAGCGATAATAGTAGCGAGATTATATTAACTATTAGTATATCGCTAGTAGATAGAAGCGACTCGTATAGAAGATTAAATCTAAGTAGGTCTATCTAAACGTAGAAGTATTTACTCGAGCTAACGACTATAGTAGTATAGACTATCTCTACTATACTATTAAGATCTATATAAAGCGCCTATTTCTATACTATTTTAAGCTTAAGAAACGCTATCTAGGAAGGCCTATCTATATTACTAAGGACGGTACTAAGTAATACTATAAAGTAAGATACTTTCTAAAGGCCTATATTAAATAATATAATATCTAGTTTATAGAGTAGCCTACTAACTTACTAGATCTATATCCTATTAAGTCTCTTTATTACTACGAGAATAGACTTCTATAGAAGGATAGTATTATCTAGTCGCTTATAAAGAAGAATAAGATAACTATAGTATAGGTAGAGGCCGCTATATAGGAGTTATAGTAATAAGATAAGTATAAGAGTAGGTTATAATATATAGGCTAAACTATTCTAAGTATAAGATACTCGAATCGATAAGGAAGGGAAGTGAGAGAGTACGAAGGAGCTATAAAAGCTAGAGTAGCCTAGAGTAGGCTAAGCCGGGCCCTCCTAAGGCTTAGTACGGCTAATATATAGTATACTATATATAGGTCCTTATAACTATCCCCCTTCTAGGGATCGTTATTCTTAAGATACTAAATTTATATATACCCTTACTCTCTAGGTTTTCTATATATAGTTTAGGCTACTATATTTTTTAGTATAGCGTAGATTTAAGTACTAATCGCGGAAGTAAGGGATACGAGTAGTTCTTCCGCTAATCTAAATTCCTTTCTATAACCTTAATAAATAAGATAAGCTAGAAATACTATTTTTAGTAGTATAGGTAGAGATACCTATACTAGCCTAGTTTAGACTAGTATATACTAACTTAGCGTAGTAAGTCCTCTCCGCCGCTATCGTACGCTTCTCTTAGCCTATCTAGACCTATTTTAGCCTATTCCGCGCTAATCTATACTATAGCGACTAAGTAGCGTAAGGAATAGGCTAACGCTAGCGTCTATAATAGTAATCTATATATTAACTACGTCGCTCCGGCTAATATTACTATAGTTAAGTAGCTCTAGGTATAGCTCCGCCCTAAAATATCCTATTTTAGCCTATTCTAATCTATTTAGAACTTCTATAAGATAGCGAACCCCTAGAGCGATAAGTATAAAGACGTCGATAGCTCTAGGTTCTATATAAAGTACTATATCTACTATCTCTATACTAACGGCGAGTACTATAAGGTAGATATACCTATCTTAGTCTATTTAGGCCTATTCTAATCTATTTTAGTTCCCTAAGTCCTATTAAGGCTATATCGACGCCTTTAATACTACTCGCCGCACTACTATCGCTCTAAATACTAACGAAGGTATCTTTAAGGCTATATAAGAGGCTACTACGGAGCTCTACGATATAATTAGATAGTATATATACCTAGCTTAGCCTATTCTAGTCTCTATTAATATATTTCTAGTAATAAGCCTTCCTTTACTAGTAAGGATAGCCTATACTTATATATAGGCGCCTCTACGCCCTCTAAGACTAGCCTACTTATAGCTAAGCGTATCCGTAACGACTATAGCTTTAAGGTATATAAGCCTATTTTAGCTTAGTTTAGCCTAGCTAACCCTATTATAGCGTAAGGTAGACGATAATAAGGAGAGTACTCCTCTAACTCTAGCTAGATCGAGTAGAAAGAAGCGCCTAATACCTACTTCTAGTATAGTAGATAGTACTACGAGTACTACTATCCTCTATAAAGTAAGCTTAGTCTATCTTACCCTAGTTTAGCCTATTCTAATCTATTCTAGCGTATTAAGACCCTTAGTACCGCCCTCTATACTATTAAGACTACCGTTATAGTCTAGACTAGGGCTACTATCTTTTCTCGCGCCCTCTCTAGTCTATTAGACGATATTATAGTCTCTTCTAATAAGATTAACGCTAAGGAGGACTAGTTTAGTTTATTTATATATTATATAGGCTCTATAGGGCTATTCTAGCCTATTTTAGCCCTCTTCTTAGCCTCTTTAGTATAGTATTTAGGAAGATATCCTAGTTAATAGTATATAAATATATCTAATAAGACTTCTAATCCCTTTTCTAAGTTAAAGGATATCTCTATCTACCTATACTAGCCTATTTAGGGCTATCTTAGCCTATTAATACCCTCGGCGTCTCTTTATACCTTATCTAATCGACCTTTTATAGGCGCGTATTACCGATCCGCTAATATCCTTAGTATACTCCTAGATATCTTCCTTAGAATTATATCCCTACTAGGATACTCTATAAATCTATCTTCTATCCTTATCGTAGTCCTACCTCTTTATCTTCTTAACTATATAGATATCTAGATTATCTAGGATAGGCTCTTCTAGGTTATTCTAGACTCTTATAGCTTTATCTACCTTCTTATATAGCTCGAGTAGTAAGATATAGAATATTAGGTAGATTAATATCGTTTTTAGTAGCTCTAGAGTATATACTATATTACTGTTAGAATATACAGTCCAGTTGGTAACCTGGCAACGGATGCCAAGGCAGACTGGATTACATGATAATGGTCATGTGACTAGTCCAAGCTGACACCTTTCAGGTTCAGCTCCAACCTGTAGATAACAACAACACACTTGCTGTTCCTGCTTTGGCCCCTACTATTCCTTGTAGCTTCTGTTGCACTTTATGATCCATTTATACCTGTCGGCCCTCCTCAGCTCGACAGGTTATGAGCCCGGGTTTGCAACTACAAGGTAGAAGACTAAAGCAGTACAGGTTACTCCTAAACCTATAAGTCCAGTCCTAGAAGGAAGAGGCAAAACAGGAGAGGGAGACTCGAGGTAGACCCACACACATTACACAAAGAAGCTCTGTGTATATAAGCTGTGAAAGAACCTAGTGAGGCACACTTGCTTGAAGCGTGTTGGATCGCTTAGAGTGTAAAGGGAACAGATAAGCCTGGGTCTTGAGCACCATTAGATAAGCCTCAGATTCAGCACTCAGTACTGCCAATACCCTGACCTGTAGGTTGTGACAGTTAGGAAGGACTTGAGGAAGTCATTGGCCCTACAGAGCAGGAATCTGTACCAAGTTTTCAGTAACCTTCAAAACTGAGAGGCTTAGCAGAGCCAGGGATCTGCAACCAAGGAAGACAGCTATCCAGAAACTGTCATTTTCAGACTGAAGAAAGAGCTTGTTTCTGGAGTTTGTTTGGATTTGATTTACAGAAGAAATCATGGATCAAGAAGGAGGAATTGGCAAAAGAAGGGCTGCACCAATCTTGACAAGAGAGAATCATGAATTATGGTTCAAGATAATCAGGATGCACCTGATAAAGCTGAAGGTTGAATGGGTACTGGATGAAACAGTCCTTAGCACCCTAGCATCTACACCATCTGAGCATGTCTCAACAACATCATCAGAATCACTGGACTGGTCAATCAGAAGAGCAAGTTACAAGGTTCACAATGCAACAGCATTGTATGAAATGTTCATCTGCATTTCAGAAGATGACCAGGATGAATGTCAAGAGCTTGAACATGCAAGGCATCTGTGGATGTGGGCAAAAGGAAAATATGAGAGGAAGCTTCAGGCAACAGGAAGAAGCTTGCTCCAACAGTACACCAATTTCAGCATGGAAGAAGGCCAAACAGTTGATGAAGCATGGCAAAGCCTGAGCAGCATAGCTAGGAAGGCAGTGTCAATCTCTCCACAGTTTAAGGAAATCAAGACTGAGGAGAGAAGGATTCAACAGCTTCTGGCAGCCCTTCCAGAATCATTCAGCACCATCAGGGATGGAATAGATCTGAGACAGGACCTAAGCCCACAAGATATTCTTGGTGTCCTGAGAGAAAAACAGGAACAGATGACAAGACAGGAGACAGCTATGTTTGCCAAGAAAAGAAATCAGGCAGGTGGGGATTCATTATGTTTCCTGTGTGAAGGAAAGCACTGGATCAGAGAATGCCCCAACCTGGACAAGGCAAAAGCAGCTGTCAAGCCAAAGCAGAGCTACAGGGTAGCAAAGAAACAATCCCCATCTAGAGCTAGGAGGGGATCTTCACCAGACAAAGAGCAACTCAAAGAAATGGTGAAGAAACTGAGCCTGAGAATACAATCCCTGGAAAAGAGGACCAGGAAACCATCTTCCAAAAAGGCCTATGCAGCACAAGATGCAGAGGCACCCTCTGAACCATCTTCTCCCTCTGAGGAGGAAGATGTGGATGAGGTAGCTCATTCAACTGTTGAAGCAAAAGGCAAGTACAGGCCATCTGAATGGCTGCTTGACTCTTGTGCTTCTGCCCATATGACTGACCAGGAATCACTCTTCAGAGACATGAAACCTCTTGAAAGGAAGAAGTGGATCAAGGTTGGAGGTGGCTATCTGATAGCTACACATGTTGGGAGTGCAGTTATGGGTGGGAGGAGAGGAAAACAGATTGTATTGAAAGGTGTTCTCTTTGTACCTGGGCTTGGAGTCAATCTCGTCTCTTGGAACCAATTCAGCAAGCAGTTTGGTGTTCAACCACCAAAATTCACACTTCATTCACCTGATGGGAAGCCAGTTGTCCAGACAAGGCTTTCAGGAGGAGTACCATTCATTGAAGAAATCAGCCAAGACCTGGATGAATTTGCATACCAGTGCATTTCCCAGGATTTAATGAAAAATGACACCTGTGCCTTTGCAGCCCAGACTGATCAGGATCAGTGGGAGCTGTGGCACAGAAGAGTTGGACACTTTGGAGAAGGACTTCTAAGAGACCTTCACAAAGTTACTGACCTGAAGGAAAAAATTCCTGTCCCTGCAAGACACCAGCCCTGCAGAGTATGTTCTTTGGCCAAAATGAAGAAACACAGAGGAAAGGAAACAGAGAGAAAGCCAGCCAGACTTTCCCTTGTTTCAGTTGATATCTGTGGACCTTTGCCTGTCTCAAGGCTAGGTTTCAAATGGTGGCTTGAGATTGTTGACAACTTCTCAAGAAAGAAGTGGGTGTTCCCATTAAAGACAAGAGAAGATGCAGCAGATACACTGCAGGAATGGAAAAGAAAAGCTGAACTACAATCAGGGAATCCGCTTCAGGCAGTAAGAAGTGATGGGGCAAGAGAATTGCTTGCATTACTCAAGCAGTGGGAGAAGGAATCTGGAATCTCCTACCACACAACTGAAGCATACAACTCAATCCAAAATGGAGTTGTGGAAAGGTCAATCCAGACATCTGAGGAACATGTTAGGGCAATGCTTGAGGAATCAAACATGCCAGTTGAATTCTGGCCAGAAGCATTGGATGCCTGCACTGTTATGAGAAATGCCCTTCCAAATGGGCCAGATGTAGATGGACTCAAGGTTTCACCTGATGAAGCCTTTACTGGAAAGAAACCTTCTGCATCACACTTCAAGGTTTGGGGATGCAGAGCAGTTGTGTACATGGATGCCAAATCTCAGCCAGTTGGGAGGAGGTCAGACAAACTAATGAACAGAGGAAAGGATGCTGTGTTCATTGGATATGTACCTGACACATCCAAGATGTGGCTGTTCTGGGAGCCTGACATGAAGGCTGTGAGAGCACACAACAATGCTGTCTGGTTTGAGGATGAGAAAGGAGGGGATATGACTTTGAATGTTCCCAGACTCAACCAGCCAAGCCATGCTCCAGCTAGAAACCCAGTTGGCAGACCAGCAAGAAAGGAGAAACTGGACCTGAAACCACTACAAGTTCAGCTACCTCCACCACCAAAGGACAAGGACCAATATCAGGTGATGGATGATCCAGAAGAAGAAAAAGAAAAACATGAACAGCAGGCTCCAAATCAGAGCCAAGAGGAACCTCAGCAAGACAACCAGAATGTCCATGCTCAGGAGGGGAATTCAAAGAGAAGAAGATCAATCTCTGATGAAGGGTCAAGAGAAGAAAGAGTTCACAGTATGATTACAAGATCAACTGTACAGAAGAGACCAAGAGAATCAGAGGATGATGATTTCCCTGAGGCCAAACATCACAGAGCCTTCATCTGCCTGATGAAAGATCTAGATCCAAGCATGGATTGGGCAGATGAACTTCTGGAGTGTGTTTGTGAGGTTGCATTCCCTGCTTTTGCACCAGGGATTGCACAAAGACAGGAGGTTCCAATTCCAAGAACCTACCAAGAGGCAATACAAGATCCAAAATGGGGTCACATGTGGGAAGAGGCAATCCAGAAAGAGCTGATTGCACTTGGAAGCAACCATACCTGGGATCAGGTAGTTCCACCAAAAGGAGCAAACCTGGTTACCTCAAAATGGGTGTTTGATGTGAAGAGACTAATCAGTGGAGCAATTGACAAGTTCAAAGCAAGACTGGTTGCAAGGGGTTTTTCCCAGAAATTTGGGGTAGATTTTCAGGAGACATTTGCACCAACAGTAAGGCATGACACACTCAGGGTGTTTATGGCTGCTGTATGTGAGAAAGACCTGGAATTGCACCAAGTGGATGTGAACAATGCATTCACTGAAAGTACCCTACAGGAAGATATCTTCATGATTCCCCCACCAGGAGTGGAAATCCCACAAGGTATGGCTCTGAAAATCCTGAGGAGCTTGTATGGCCTGAAACAAGCAGCAAGAGACTGGAACAAGCTATGTGTCTCAAAGCTGGAGAAAATGGGGTTTTACCAATCAGAGGTAGACCCATGCTTGCTCATTCACAAGGGCAGGAACCTGATGGTTTTAACCCATGTGGATGACATTCCCATTGCAGCACCAAAACTGGAAGATGTTCTTTGGTTCAAGAAAGAACTGGGCAAGGTGTTCAAAATCAAAGACCTGGGTGAACCAACCAAAATTCTTGGGATGAAGCTCACCAGAGACAGAAAGAATGGTACTCTGAAGCTTGACCAAGAACATTATATCCAGGAAAGCCTTGCAAAGTTTGGAATGACCAAAGAAATGGCCCACCCAACCTTGTCACCTCTTGACAACTATGAGAGTCTGAGGAAATCTGACTTAGATGAAGAGAGATGTGACAAGACAGAGTACCAAAGCCAAAATGGTACATGGATGTGGCCAATGACCATGACAAGACCTGACATTGCTTTTGCCCTTGGAAGACTTGGATCATATGCATCAGATCCATCCAAGAGACACCTAAAAGCACTCAGGAAACTGGCTAGATACCTGAGATCATTCCCAAGCCTGGGTTTGATGTTCAGAAGGGGAGGAGGAAAGCTGATTGGATATTCAGACTCTGATTATGCAATGGACAAAGCTGATAGAGTCTCAATCCTTGGAAGCATCTTCTTTCTCTGTGGATCACCAGTTTCTTGGATGAGTAAGAAGCAAAAGTCAGTTGCTACATCAACTATGGAAGCTGAGTACATGGCAATGAATGCATGTGCAAAGCAATCTCAGTTCCTTGCAGCACTCCTAAGGGAGATGGACTGTGCATGGTTAGTGGGAGAATGTTCATTTCAACCACTGATCAAAGGAAATTCTGATACAGTGAATGAAATCAGACCTGTTCAGATTATGGGTGACAACCAGGCAGCTTTGACTCTTGTCAAAGATGCTCATACCCATGAGAGATCAAAACATATTGATATTAGCTTCAACAAGGTCAGAAATCTTTGGTGGCAAAGAAAGATTGCAGTGGAATACACTCCAACAAAAGAGATGGTAGCTGATGGCCTGACTAAGCCAAAGACAGGGCCACAGTTCCAGCAATTCATAAGGCAATTACAACTTGCATAAAAGGCAACAAAAGTGCCTGCTCAAAGGCGATCAACGCCGTTGAGCAAACAAGATACCAGGCCTGAGAATTGAACTCAGCAGATTGGATACACTGTGCCAATCTGGAAGCCATTGCACCTGATTGGCTGACCTGGAATCTTTCCTGAATATGAATGCAAGCAGGATACAGTGGTTCAAAAGGAAAGACAAAAGAATGTGATAGAAACAGATCATTGGGATTTGTTCTACCACATTGATTCCAGATCAAGGAATTGAACCTTGCTGGTTGGATACACTGTGCCAACCAGGAGACCACTGCATCTGATTGGCTGATTGAAATTCTGAATTGCATATGTTTGTTCGGATTGGACTCAGAGACCAACTGTTCTGAGTGGGAGTGTTAGAATATACAGTCCAGTTGGTAACCTGGCAACGGATGCCAAGGCAGACTGGATTACATGATAATGGTCATGTGACTAGTCCAAGCTGACACCTTTCAGGTTCAGCTCCAACCTGTAGATAACAACAACACACTTGCTGTTCCTACTTTGGCCCCTACTACTCCTTGTAGCTTCTGTTGCACTTTATGATCCATTTATACCTGTCGGCCCTCCTCAGCTCGACAATTTTATTATATAATAATTTTAGCTTTACTTAAAGGCTTAAATATATAGTTCCTATAGAAATATATTAACTAAGAGTCTTTTACTATATTTTTAGTATTACCTTCTTATTATTTTATA